>CAWUPE010000326.1:0-19776 GCA_963924145.1 Pyrausta purpuralis
GAAAGACCCATTGAATACGCGAGTCGGCTCCTTACCTCAGCGGAACGAAACTACTCCACCACCGAGCGTGAAGCTCTGGCGGTGGTATGGGCAGTTGAGCGTTTCAGATCCTACCTCGACGGGCAACCAGTTGTTATAGGAAGTGATCACCAACCACTCCGCTGGCTGCTGACTTTAAAATCACCAACCGGTCGGTTAGTGCGATGGGCTCTAAAACTCCAGTCGTTTGATATACAATTCCAGTATACTCCAGGTAAAGCAAATGTTGTGGCCGACACATTAAGCAGGCCGATCTGTACGGGAGAAACCCGCGATCAATGCGGCATTTGCTCTGTAATAATAGATGTACCTGTCAAGAAACCGGATTTGTTGCGGCAGGAACAGCTGGCAGACCCAGAACTGGAAAAGATTGTCAAAGATCTCGAAGCTACCGATGAAGTCGCAGCCCAACGATGGACGGAGCGGGGATATATAATAGATCAAGGAGTATTGTACCGGTATAACCCCGACTCAGACAGTGAATCACCACAACTCGTAGTTCCATCTGGTCAACAGAAAGACATATTGAAGCAATGTCATGACTCTGCAGTAGCAGGGCATCCTGGAATTGACAATACTTACCGTAGGGTGTCACAGCTGTACTTCTTCACAGGAATGCGCAGAATAATAGCAGACTACGTAAAAGCCTGCGTACACTGCCAAAGATATAAGGCCACCAATAACAAGCCTCCAGGCCTTCTCCAGACGCCCGTTATGAATCAATGTAACGAGGTGTTGGCCGTATATCTATTTGGCCCATTACCAGAGGGAAAGGAAGGAGAGCGGTGGATATTGCTCGTTGAAGACACGGCCACAAGATGGGTAGAGCTATATGCGCTAAAGGATGCTACAGCTGAAACCTGCGCACGTGTCCTCATCGAGGAATTCTTCATGCGGTTTGGGTTGCCTCGCCGGATTATATCTGACAATGGAGTACAGTTCATTTCGGCAGTCATGCGTCAATGTATGTCAGTCCTGGGTGTGACACAGAACTTGGTGCCATTGTATCACCCAGAAGCCAACCCAGCAGAAAGGAAGAACCGCGACCTTAAAGCACAGTTAGCTCGATTGGTTGAAGGAGACCATAGGACGTGGCCCAAGAACTTGCCAGTGATAAGATTTGCCCTGAATAGTGCCGTGTGCCGTACAACAGGAACGACACCGGCTTACTTGACATTTGGCAGGGAGCTGCGGTCACCTTCGGAAGCAACACACGACCAACGTGCTATACTTGACAAAACTAACTTTGTTCCACAGATAACACCGTATTTAAAACGATTCCTTAACTCTTTATGGGCGATCAGAGAACGAGTCGAAAAGCAGCAAGATAAGGCTAAAGAATACGCCGACAAGTCGCGTCGTCAGGTTAACTTTCAGGTGGGCGATAAGGTGCTACTAAAATCGCACCTGTTGAGTAAAGGTTCAAAAGCACTCACTTCAAAGTTCATGCCGAGACGCGATGGTCCTTACGTCATCGCCAGAAAAGTAAGCCCTACGACCTACAACCTTGCTCGTATGGAGCTGCCTCATGAGATTATAGGGAAGTACCATGTTCAAGATTTGACTCGGTTCATTGGTAACGATGATACTCCGCCTGAACCTGTTAACCCTGTCAAGAAACGCGGACGACCGAAGAAGGTTGATGAACAGCTAGTCCAGGAACGAGGGCGTAAACCTGAACTAGAGGGGGAGTATATAGCAAACCGTATTCCTATACCTACCCGGGTCTTGCCCGACAGAGCCTCTCGCGGACGCATGCCGGCAAGATTGCTTGCTAGTGTGAGTGTGGTGCCAACGTAGTGCACTGTATAGCACGCACCCCTCTCACCTCCCGCGCCTCTGTAACGGTCGGCACGGCTCACGCACGCGCCGCCTGCCAGTCGAGTTCGAACCGGGATCTTAAGCGAGACTGCGCGTACCACTCCGTGTCCCGCGCATACACACCACGCTCGCACCGCAAGCGAACATAGCTCATTCTGTGTTTATCTTTATAAGTGACTCTGTACGGTTTACCTTATCTATCACTAATCCACAGCTTTGCTTAATAGTAAAGTCTTGAAAACACCACCCCTGAGTTCTCATTGTCTGCCTGCCGGCAGTGGCGCACCCCCTTTAAGTAGATACCAGAAACTCTATCCGGCACCCCGCCTATAACAGTCAAAAAAGAAATTGTCAAAAGCAGCCTAAGATTTCAGGAAAAAATAATTTGGCACTAAGCTAAAACGGCACTACATGAGCTTGTTGTAGCATACGTTATAAAATGTGTGTTGCAATATGTTTATGTACTTTGCTTATATAATGTTGATTGTTTAGTTAAAATTACATACATATACTAAGCGAGATTCGCACTCGCAGTCAACCACGAAAGTGGTTTGCGAGAGAATTAAGTTAAATTGATATTAAAGAATAAATAAATAATAATAAATAATAAAAACTTGCAGCACATACAAACGAACTTGCCCAGACATTGAGTGGAGACGGCGGCCAACAATACTTCAGACTAAAGAGACATGACATTTTCAACCTTAGTAAAAGATTTTAAGTAATCTTCAACCGCAGAAACAACTAGCTTATTGTTTTGAATCAGATTGCCAAGAAGCAGAATTATAAAGATAAAAAAATATTAGTCACATATCGCGTGCTAAGCTGAGGCTCAATAAGCTTAAGCCCTAAATCAAGGAAACTCTAGCCCATGAATGTATAATCACCCTCAACCTTCGCTGCTCGTATCATTTGTATGCCGATGATCTTCAATTGTATGTGCAATCTGAAATTGCTGACATATCCACTGCAATACAGTTAACGAACGACACCTTAGAATATATTTCATCTTGGTCGCATAATTTTGGAATCTCAGTTAACCCTACCAAGTGTCAGGCTATCATCGTAGGCAGTCCAGGACTGATCTCTAGGCTTAGTTCCGTTGATCTTGACCCGATAACATATGAAGGCACGACAATTCCTTTCTGTTCTAGTGTCAAGAATTTGGGTCTAATCATTGACACTACGCTGGGATGGACTGATCACATGGCAGAGGTCAGCCGTAAGGTTGTTACTTGTTTGAGAAGTCTCTACCGCTTAAAATTCTTTCTCCCATTTAAGACAAAACTTCTGCTTATGCAAACTCTTGTAATACCTATCATTGATTATGCTGATTCGTGCTGTACTAATCTCACTGAAGCCTTCATCGATAAACTCGAACGTCTTCTCAACAGTTGTATCAGATTCATTTTCGGCCTCCGTAAATACGATCATGTCTCCAGTTACAGAGCACAACTGAATTGGCTTACCATCCGTCAACGTAGAGACTCTCGAGTTCTTTGCATTCTACACGCTATTCTTTATAACCCCTATTCTCCTTCTTATCTTCAAGATATGTTTCCATATCTGTGTCAAACCCATGATCGGTCTCTCCGTTCATCTGACAATCTCCGGCTAGGCACGCTGGCCCACCGTTCCTCGTACGTTTCCAAGTCTTTCACAGTGACGGCAACACGATTGTGGAATTCTCTCCCCGTGGATATAAAGAGAACCGATGCAAAGTTGTCTTTCAAGAATAAAGTTCGTACATTTCTGAAAGAGTGAATAATTGCATAATATTATTATTATATGTATGTATTTATGCTTTATTTGTGTTTATGTTTATACTTATAAATATTTTGTAGTTTATTTATTTATCGATATAGTTATTTATTTAGTTTATTTAATTCAATAATATATTTATTAGATTCTTGTTACTATTTTCCTATTTTAATTTGTGTTTTTTTTTCACTGCACCCGTTGCTATCTTTCTGCATGACCTAAAGGTTTGACTGGCAGAGAATGCTTTTAGCATTAAGTCCACCTTTGTACACTAAATTTGTGCAATAAAGTATTTAAATAAATAAATAAATGTACATCTTCAGATGAGTTTAACCAACCTCGAAACGAAATTTGAGTATAAGGATATAACTGAGCGTTCTAAATCGATACCGTGATCAGGAAACCGATACCAAAATTAATGCAATCGACAATGGTACCGCAAAGTGACATAAAAGCTCATTCAGCGCATAAAAGCCGCAAACCGATTCAGTGGGGGAACTATGTGACTTGCAAGCGATCGCCATAGCAAATATATGGTCAAAGCCTAATAATGATTTAATATATAACTTTTACTAATAATGATTTAAATTAATTTTTCCTAGGGAGTGGCATGTCAGTCCCATCGAGTTTAACAATAAATTCCTTTTGACTGCACTCTCCAAAAATTGACGTAAGATGTAATGATGTCCGAGTAGATTATTCACTGCTAGTGCTATTAAAGAGTGCAATACTAAGTGCGCCTTAACTTAACATACAAAATAACAGCGCCAATGCCGCGCGACTGCCGCACGACCGCCGCACGCCGCTGCTGCCATTTATGTATGAAATTATCAACAGCGCGACAGTCGGGCGACCGTCGCGCTGGTGAAGTCGCTTATCTGAAAGCGCTCTAAAGCTGGGCTATTTATTTATAACTATATATGTTACCTAATAGCTCTCCGGAACTGCTTAGCAATGAACGACAGACGAATTGTTTCCAATCCGCAATTACAGGTGTTTAAATTAAAAGCATAAATCTTCACGATGCGCAATAATTAAGACGGCCATTCCTAACTTATGGTGGACTGGGTCAGTGCCGTAAAGGGTTCTGGAGACCACATAATAGGTGGAAGTGTGCGGTCATAACGTAGATGGTATAAGGTTTTAATACTAGAAATGGTTAAGCAGAAAATTCGAGTAGGACTTAAGAAGCGGCTTTATATGGCTGCAAACTTATTAAAATTATTTGATATTCGCCGATAGAAAAAGGAGGTCGTTTAAGAATGTTATTTTTTTTATTATATATTATGGGTTTGTTCTTGTCTCTAAAATACGACGACGATGAAGTGAGCTCACCCAGAAGAAGCCTGTTCTCTCTTTTTTTAAATAACAGGTTTGTAGACTGTTGGAAACACAGATGCGGTTAGAGGGTTCCACTTTTTTACTGTGGGCATTATGTCAATTGATTGAACTTAAGCTTTATCTTTGAAATTCCGATGTAGATAAGATTGAACTACGTGCAAACTTCGTAACTACAAACAAAAAATAAATGTAATAAAAACTCAGATGGATCAATAATTTTTAATCGATATCTGCTGACTCGCCTCTCACGAACTAAAAATAATATTTAAAAAGTGATCGTTTCAATACGTATCATTTCCAGAGCTTTTAAATCTATGTCTATAAATACAAGTGAACAACAATCGTCGTTTGAATGAGCAAGGGAATTCCGGAGGAGTCTTTAGTGCGAATTAAATAGGTTTAAGTGAGTAGAATAGTACAAATTGGACGTGTCGGTCTTCGCTTAAAAGGAATAGACGTTTCGAGGCTTATTGTAAGCTCTCTGTTTCCTTGCGAGGTTAGTTACGACGATACTGTTTGGCTATGGGTATCGCTCGTTTGAGCTGTTTGCAGTGTGCATAGGAATTGATAGAACTATAGTCGTAGTAATAAAACAGGTCATAACCTACTACATAAAACTAAAAAATTACAAGGTGTATGTGCTCAGTCTTCAGTAACGGAATCTATTATTATTATAACACTAAAATTATTTACTTTAATACATGATATAGTGGTTCTCTAAGATTTTATCCGCTGGATTCCGTATTTTCTGCGCAATGATCTTCAGTTTTATTTAAATTATTTGTAACTAAAAAGAATATTTAATGTTCATAAAGATGAAATAAGAAACCAAAAATTTGCGCACGGGCGGGACTTGAACCAGCACTTTCTGGCTTACCGGGCCAAACGCTCTACCAATTGAGCTACCTGTTGTGTGACCACCACAGGTATGGCACTAAAACGTCACGCATCCGTAAGACGTATCCGTAAGAGACCACAAATTTCGCAGGGTCCGACCATACTCGCAGATAGAAGTACTATCCTCTATCGGAATAATAATTTTATGGGTCCGACAGACAGCACGGTAGCTCAATTGGTAGAGCGTTTGGCCCGGTAAGCCAGAAAGTGCTGGTTCAAGTCCCGCCAGTGCGCAAATTTTTGGTTTCTTATTTCATCTTTATGAATGTAAAATATGACACTGTGAGTGTTAAAAACATTCTAAACCAAAAATATTTCAATTTGAAATGAACGTTTTTTTTTAAATTATAAAATAAGAAGGTTTTAAAGAACAATAGTAGGAATTTACCTGAGTTTATTTTGAGGCATCTAAAAATGCAAAAACTAATCATTTATTTAACATTTTTTTTTCACGAAAATGGTTTCTCATTTAATAGCTGGGCTTAAATTGTAAATGTAATAAAAAGCTCTAATTTGAATCTAATTAGTAAATTCACTGGTGCTGCCATTTAAAGAAAAAAAAAACATGCGTCATAATTTTATCAATTTGATTGTACTCTTAAAAAACATGAAATAGAAATAACTAAGGTTTTCAATACAGAAAGATGTAAATGTATTTTAAAACAATATAATATACCTTGATTGCGCCAGGACATAAGATTGCAAAATGATTTATTGAAAAAGGGAATAGACTATTAACACAAATTATAAAAAACAACGGCAATACTGACATACGTATAAAAAAACAAAAGTAAAACGTCACTTTGACAATAGCTTGTCTTGACTACTTCGCTACGTTGTTATTTAAAAAAAAGTTGTTTATTTTCTCGATTTTGGATTATCTTTAATGTTGACTCTCGCTTGGCTGTTTTTGGGCATTATTGTTATATTTTGACTGCCGAATTGCCTCTTAGGAACGTTCTTTAGCAGCTTTTTTAGAATTATATTATATTAGAGGCGTTTATTTCGATATAACCGAAAAATACAAAAATAAAGATAACTTTTTTGTGGCCTCGATAAAACAAAATTCTAATTGATTATGATAATTCAGTGCAACTGCTAATTTAATCATTTTTTCAATCGTCTACGATTAAAATATTTTTTAGGTAAAACATTGTATGGGGCCTTGCCATTGTTCTTTTCGACTGTCCAACAAAATGTTTATGTTGTTAAAACATGTCGCTCTAAGCTTTGTAATATAAAAATGCACTGACATTTCAGATTTTCTTGCCTGTCGGTTTTCTTAGATAAACATGACGCAGTGAAGTGGAATAACACTCTTTCTATATGCTTTCAGGAAATCGAACTATAAAGTGACATAATAAATGAACGAAATCTGGGTCACCACGGCGTGAAGTTGCCACGCGTAGCTTTGTATGGAAATATCTACGTAACAATTTATGTGAGTATACTTGTGGTAAACTTTACTGAAGTATTTATACCCTCTGTTTCCCCAACTCCAGTAAAGTGTTATTGATCGATGTTAAGAACGCTATGAAATTATTATTTTTTTAAACTTACTGCGAGTAGCATTAATTTCTTGATCATTTTTTTAAGATGCGGTTAAACAGAGAGACTTTTTTATAGACTACTAGCGGACCCGACAGACGTTGTCCTGTCTACACGTCTTTAATTTGAAAATTTAAAAAAAAATGTGAATCTAAACCATTCCCAGATCCCCTTGAACACACACAAAAAATTTCATCAAAATTGGTCCAGTCGTTTAGGAGGAGTTCAGTCACATACACACGCACACAAGAAATATATATATTAAGATAGGATATTGTTTTTGTGATAATTGTATAATGTTTAGAACTATCCTGCAGTACTATTATGGCACTATTTTGTGATTGAACCTAAAACACCTTACACTGATTGGAAAATCAATTTCACTCCGACATTCAAATCAAATCAAAATCAAATCAAAAAAATATTTATTCAATTTAGGACACAATATGCCACTTATGAACGTCAAATGTACAGTGAAAAATTAAAATAAAAATAATTGTGCCCTGAAGGGGCCGAATCATGTCTCCTTATCTTTTGGGCCCTACCAGCGCTTCGAGACAGAACACCGACAATTAGGCAAGTGCTGAGAAGAAACGCCGGAACAAACTCAGTCACCACTAGCTGCCGTAAAATCAAAATCATCAAAGGTAAGTACATCAGTCGGTGCAGGCTGGACAGACCACACATTCGTGTCGTTCAGATAGTCTTGAACCTTATAATAGCCTTTAGACATAAGCGTGTTTTTAACGTGTTTCTTAAATTTATCAACCGGCAATTCGACAAGATTGTGTGGTATATTATTAAAGAATTTTATACAATTTCCCATGAACGAATTACTAGTTTTAACTAATCTGAAGTTAGGAACGACAAGCTTGTGTTTATTTCTTGTGTTATATGAGTGAATGTCGCTCTTCTTCATGAAATAATCTAAATTTTTACGGACGTACATTATATTGTCAAAAATGTATTGAGAAGCCACAGTTTATATGTTGATTTTCTTAAAGACCTCTCTCAGGGAGTCGCGAGGACTAAGTTTATAAATAGCACGAATGGCTCTTTCCTGCAAAATAAATATGGTATCAATGTCTGCAGCAGAACCCCACAAGAGAAGACCGTAAGACATAATACTGTGGAAGTAACTAAAATACACAAGCCTCGCCGTTTCAACATCAGTCAGATACCTTATTTTTCTAACTGCAAAGGCAGCCGAGCTTAGCCTCCTAGCTAGGGCTTCAATATGAGGTCCCCACTGTAATTTTGAGTCAAGTGTAATGCCCAGAAATACAGTGGAGTCTATTAAAACTAGATTATTACCATTTAGTACAATATTTGGTGTAAGTTGTTTTACATTAGGCAAAGTGAATTTTACACATTTAGTTTTACTAGCATTCAGCAACAAGTTATTGGTGGTGAACCAATTCAATACTTTGGAGAGAGTATTGTTTACTTCGTCAAAATTTTCTTCATGTCTTTTCATTTTAAAAATCAAAGAAGTATCATCAGCAAACAGAACTATCTCACAAAGATTTGTGGAATAAAATGGCAGGTCGTTTACATATATCAGGAAAAGCAAAGGCCCCAATATTGAGCCCTGGGGGACCCCCATTTGAAGAGGGGCTCCGGAAGAGTAGGTACCATTTATGTTAACTGATTGTATTCTACCTGATAAGTACGAACTTAACAACTTAGATGAGTTTTCCGAGACACCATAGTGTTCTAACTTAATGAGCAGTGTCTGATGGTCTACACAATCAAACGCCTTTGATAAATCACAGAATACACCTACGGCATCATGTTTGTCTTCATAAGCATCAAGAATGTGTCTGATGAGTGCTACTCCGGCATCAGTTGTATTTCTACCTTTAGAGAACCCAAACTGTTTTTCGTGTAGTAAATTATTAAGTTTAAAATGGGAAAGCAATTGATTATAAATGAGTTTTTCAAAAATTTTATTTATTGTGGGTAATATTGAAATAGGCCTAAAATTGCTGGGGTCACTTTTGTCTCCCGATTTAAATAAAGGGACAACCTTACTATGTTTCAATAAATTTGGAAACTGATTTTGGTCAATACATTCATTAAAGACATAAGATAAGTAAGGAGCTACTAGAGGTATAATGGGTTTTATTGTGTCTATTGATATACCCGATTTATCCTCTGTTTTCTTTTGTTTTAATTCTTTAAATGTTTTTATGATGTCTAAAGGACTAATATTTCTGAATTTAAATGAGGATTCGCACTTATGAACACTCGACACAAGTAATGATTTCGCGTGACTTGAGCAAGAACTCAACTGTTTAGTCGTCTCTATAGGAATGTTACAGAAGTAATCCTCAAAAGCGTTTGCTACCTCGTCATCAGATTTAATAAGCTTGTTGTTTATTTCTAGACTAAATTTGTTATCATGAGATTTCGTTTTACATGTTTCTTTATTTATAATATTCCATGTTTCTTTGATTTTATTACTAGATTTTTTAATTTTATCGCGTATGTAATTCGACTTAGCTACATAGCAAACTCTTTTGAAAATTTTTGAGTACCTCTTAACGTACTCATGAAACGATAGATCCTTTCTATATGCTTTTTTGTTATACAATTCAAACATTTTTTTCCTACTTGTATAAACTCCTCGTGTAGCCCAGTCACTGAATTTCGGTTTACAGTTATTGATAACTATTTTCTTTTGAGGGAAAGTAATATCAAATTGTTTTTTAACTACCTGAAATAATTGTTCATACAAGTCACTAGCATTTTTTTTATCAAAAGGTATAGATGGTATTTTATCACTTACAAGGTTTTTAAATTTGTCCTTACGAGATGCAGTGACCGGCCTGCATTTGGTTCTGTAGTGTAACTATCTGACCGCAATGATCCGATTTTACAAAATTAATAATAGATTGTTTGATGATTTTACAGTTGCAGAGAATATTATCTAAGCAAGTAGCTGTTGTAGGAGTTACTCTAGTGGGCTCAGCGAAAATCGGAGTGAGGTCAAATGATTTGAAAATGCTCAAAAACCGAACGCGATTTTCCTCCGTAATATCTATAATGTCCACATTGAAATCTCCACATACAACTACTTTCTTTGTAGTTTTACATATTTTGTTTAACACATTTTCCATTACAGATTCAAATAATTTAAAGTTTCCACTTGGGGGTCTATAAACACAGACAATAATGTAGTCGTCCAGCTCCGCACACGATATCTCAATTGTTCGCTCAATAGTGAGAGACACTATGTCTTTTCGCTCTTTACATTTTAGTTTATTATTAATTAATATAAGTGTCCCGCCGCGAATGGCAGTCTCCCTAGTGAACAAACTAATAAGATTATAATTATCTATCAATAACATCAGTTCATGCTGCTTGAGCCAGTGCTCAGTTATGCAGAGAATTATGTTCAGTTCAGTTATGAATATTCATTTTATTTAAAAACAATTCAATTTCCAAATCTTTTCCAGAAAAGCCTTGAATATTTTGATGTACTATATTTAATTGATTTGATTCTACAATTTCTGATAAGCAAGAGTTATCCTCTATTGTCTGATCTACTAATTTAAATGATTGTTTGTTATTGGAACTGATTCCAATGGTTGAATATTCATGTCAATAATCTGCTCAATAAAAGCAGATTTGGTAGCCAAGTTCTTGGCTGAATAGTCAAAATAATATGATAGCAACATTGCTATCTGTCGTTTGAAATAATTATTAACATAATAATTATCTCGCGTCAAATACACTTTGTTTTTAAAATAATTATTCATGTCAAGTAGGTGGAATTTATTCACCTCATATAATGTCAATTCTTAAAGTATATTTCGGCGATCTCCGTGGTGTAGTGGCTAAGTAGGCTGAGTTTCAAGGCATTGTCCCTCCGAGGTCTACAGTTCGATACCTGGTCGGGTCGATGTCGAAATCAGAACTTTCTACATAAATAAATAAATAGATATGCGCCAGACAACACACCAATTGTTGAAGTGGGGTACTAAGGTTTTTTTTTCTTGTATTACGAATACCAGACAACGATTATGACGGGAGCGTCTCCCATAAATACTTTTAAATACATATAAACATCCATGACTTATATAATAATAAAATAATAATAAAATCTTTATTTTCTCATCACAAACATACATTTACAGTTGGACAACAAATGAGATACATAAAAGAAATGTTTGTGTGAGACTGGTGCCTATGCTAGGTATAAAATACCTGTGTTACAGGTCACCAGCCTCTCACCTCATCGGATAGTCGTACAATTTATTATGTAGACAAATGATGAAAAAATTAAAAATGATATACTGTGTAACATTCTAACTTATCTAGTATATATATATATATATGTGTGTGTGTGTGTGTGTGTGTGTGTGTGTGTGTGTGTGTGTGTGTGTGTGTGTGTGTGTGTGTTTGTGAGTGTGTGTGTGTATTTGTGTGTGTTTTTGCGTGCCTGCGTGTGCGTATTTATCGTTATTATTATATATTTATAAGTAATTCAATGCATTATCATGAGTTATTTCATCACTACAATGAAATCTTCAGTGCTCACATAATCAAGATTACACAACCAGAGAGTTAATTTAGTTTTACACGAGTGCTTTGGTAGGTGGTATAAGCTCAGTATATTGTTCAGCTTATTGTACAGGTAGCTTCCTAAGAAGCAGAAGAATCTGTGGGCAAAAGCTGTGTTAAAAGACAGATTATAGCAAACCCTACCCCTCCTACGTCTGTTGATCGCTAATAGAGGGTCGTACGTGATCAGCGAGTGCTTGCGGAGCACTACCGAGACAATAAACAACTGACGTACTGTTAAAACCTTCCAGAAGTTGTATACCTCAGTAGTGGGATACAGGAGGGGGAGAAATGCAGCAATCTTTAGGATAGCTCGTTGGGCTCTTTCCAGTTTTAGTAGATGGGTTTTAGAAGCTCCACCCCAGGCTGAGATGCAATAGCACAAAATGGATTGGCACAGTGATTGATAGACCATTCTAAGAATTTTTAGGTCAGCTAGATGTCTCAGTGTCTTAAAGACATAAATTAATTTTCTGACTCTACTCGTCCCCAGATCAAGATGCGCATGAAAGTTTAGATGAGAATCGACTATTACGCCCAAGTACTTAATGGTGTCAGAATGAATCAACTGAGGACAGGAGCAGTGCGTTTTGGAGTAACGATTGTTCGAGTGTGATATCAGTTTGTGATCACTTGGCTGCCCTCGTCTATCAATAGAAAAAGTCAAATATTTAGTTTTTGATACATTTAACGCTAATGAATTTCTAGAGAGCCAGTCGGATACTTTATTCAGCCCTTCCTGAGCATATTGGTATGCTTCACACCAGTTACTAGCATGGAACAGCAAGGCAGTGTCATCGGCAAACGCTATCAGTTTCCCATTTCTCAGTTGAGTCTCACATAACTGGTTTATATAGATTAGAAATAGCGTGGGGCCTAGGACACTGCCCTGCGGCACACCATACGTAATAGGAAGCTCAGAACTTGTTATTTGTCCAATTTTTACGACTTGTGCACGGTTCTTTAAGTAACTAGAAAATAGTTGATGAGCAACACCCCTAACACCTATTCTTTCCAACCTATCCAGAAGAATCGTAACAGAGACAGTGTCAAAGGCTTTGGCCAAATCAAGAAAAACACCTATAGTAAGTTATCACGCGAATATTTGCCGAATTCCGATTCGAACCCGCGACGGCCGGCGCAATAATCAGAAGTTTTAACCACTACACCAAACGCGTCGCCAAACATTGTCTCGGGTCAGGGTGTTGTGGTACCACCGTTGTTTCCGATTTCCATAACACAAGTTCGTTCGATACTTAGGTACTTTGGGATCAGAGCATTGTATGTACTATATGCGATCGGTGTCCAATAAAAAAAAATGCCCATCCATGGTACTAAAATGTCCTCTGTTAATTCAATACACATATTGTTACAGTAATTTCATGGTCCGTAAGGCAGCTTATAAAGCTGAAGTGTTTGTTTGTTTGAACGCGCTTCTCTCAGGAACTGCTGAACCGATTTGAAAAAATATTCCTGTGTTAGATAGCTTATTTATTGAGAAAGGCTTTGGGATATAAAACATCACGCTGCGACGGGAGGGGAGGGAGCAGACTCAAAACGCGCGGACGAAGTCGCGGGGGACCGCTAGTATAAAGATAAACACAGAATGAGCTATGTTCGCTTGCGAGCGTGGTGTGTATGCGCGGGACACGGAGTGGTACGCGCAGTCTCGCTTTAGATCCCGGTTCGAACTCGACTGGCGGGCGGCGCGTGCGTGAGCCGTGCCGACCGTTACAGAGGCGCGGGAGGTGAGAGGGGTGCGTGCTATACAGTGCACTACGTTGGCACCACACTCACACTAGCAAGCAATCTTGCCGGCATGCGTCCGCGAGAGGCTCTGTCGGGCAAGACCCGGGTAGGTATAGGAATACGGTTTGCTATACTGTGACTATACCGAAATCGAGGTACATATATTTATTAGCAATGCAGTTGTGAATACCAAGTATTGTCCTGAGGGCTTTGCTCTGGAATCTCTCCAGTGTCGGAAGTCTCGACATAGTTCCCTGTAAAACCACCAGGTGGCGCTCGAAAAATGCTGAGACAAAATTGGTGTTTTCGTGTATTTATTGATTGAGACAAATTTTTGAATGAAGCTTAAAAAAATACAATTTTTTTTTAGGATTTATTAAAATATAGATACATAAGTTAAAATGTTATTTGATGAATCAGAAAATCATGAAATTGAAATTGTCTACGCGAACTGTCAAAAATCTTGCTTCAGACTTCGCCCGCAGGATCTCTATATTGTTTTTGCTGGCAGAATCCCATAGCTGTATGCCATATGTGACTAATATAGACCTTAAACTTTTTCTTGATATCAAGCACGTTGGCGTAAAGCTTAGGTCTCGTGATCGTATTATACCGCTGGGTGTGTGCTGCATGCAGTGCCGGACACATACGTTGCCGTTGACGCATACTGCGAAGGAACAACATACCAGGGGGCGTATTACGAGATCCAGGCAGGAAAATTCCCGTTTAGTTAGCTGAGTCGCCAAATCGGTATTGCGATCCAACTTAAGAATTTAAAATAACTGTTTTCACCCACTTATATGTCTTAATCTTTAGCTCGTTGAAAGCTTGTGATTGATCTGCGCCCCAAGTCCATGCTTGGTCCTTTCGTGTCAAACGTGTTAGTGGTTCAGCCACTCGGGAAAAGTTAGGAATGAATTTCCTAAACCACGAGCACGTTTGAAGGAACGTTCTCATATGCTTGAGATTGGTCGGTTCCTTCATTTCGAGTACTGCACTGACTTTATCATGGTCAATAGAGACGCCTTCCTGTCTGATTATATGCCCAAGGTACTTTACTCTCTCCCTTGCAAAGACACACTTCTCCCTATTAACATGGAGGTTGTATTCAGTCAGGCGCTCGAAAACTGCCTCGAAGTCTTTGAGATGCTGCTGAAACCCATCTGATATTATCAGAAGGTCATCTAAGTAGGCCAATAGGACAACCTCCTTTAAGGATGCGCAGGAGCGGAGGCGGTCGATGAGCCGCTGGAATGTGGCAGGCGCGTTCTTGAGGCCAAAAGGCATGCGCTTGAAGCGATAAATTCCGAGAGGAGATATGAAGGCCGTTTTGTCCCTGTCTTCTTCTCGGACGCTCACCTGCCAGTATCCTGATCGAAGGTCAAGCGTGCTCATGAAGCAGTTCCTTTTTGTTGATTGCAGCAGCTCATTAATCAGCGGCATGGGGTACGAGTCAGACTTGGTAACAGCGTTCAGGCGCCTGTAATCTACACAGAACCTGACGCCACCACGAGCCTTCGGCACCATCAACGCTAGAGCGCACCAAGCGGACTCGCACTCTTCAATAATGTCTTCTTGCAGCATTTTCTCTATTTCTTTTTTCATCACCTCTTTCTTCGCAGAGTTCAGACGGTATGGAGGCACTGCTAAAGGTGGGTGCTCACCTGTATCTATACGGTGCTCAGCGAAAGGCGTAGGAGCTCCCCCTGGACGAAAAATGTGTGCATGCCTGACGAGGATCTGGGCGAGTTCGTCTCGCTCTGCTGACTCCAGTTGGGTACCCTCGTCATCCCGAAGAACGTCTGTGGAGGCACAAGTAGTGCCACGCGAATTTGGTTCGAAAAATAGCGTATATTTAACACGATTATTATCGTCAAAATACCATATTTCTTTGGAGAAATTAATAACAACTCCCACAGGTATAAGAAAATCTATACCGAGTAACGTCTCGTTGTCGCCGGACTCAGGAAAAATTAGAAATGGTATTGTGATGATAACGTGTTTCAACCGTAAAAAAAAATATGTTTTTTCTCAAAATGACAGTAAGGGTAAGTGCACACATAACGGTGCATTGCAAAAGTGTATTAAGTCCAATTTGGCATGTAATTGTATAATATTTTCAAATCGTAATAAGTCTGATTTATCACAAAAATCCGCTGATGCCAGAGACAGTAATTCTATTGATGATGTGAATTTACTATGTTATGATGATAACTATGTGCGTATTAAGGACGATGACGTCTTGTTGGCATGTAGCGTCGGTGAAAGGCCCGTCAAACGTCGCGACTTACGTCCCATTTTCAAAATCGAGATTTTGGGAGTAAATGGTACAGCTTTAGTTGATACTGCTGCGAAACACTGTATTGCCGGTCATACGCTATATACTCTCCTTCTACGCAAAGGCCATCCGCTCATGCCCTCGACGAGGCAAATTAAACTCGCCGATGGCCACGTACGTGAGATGAATGTTCTCACTACCACGCTGCAGGTACGGTTGAAACACGTTATCATCACAATACCATTTCTAATTTTTCCTGAGTCCGGCGACAACGAGACGTTACTCGGTATAGATTTTCTTATACCTGTGGGAGTTGTTATCAATTTCTCCAAAGAAATATGGTATTTTGACGATAATAATCGTGTTAAATATACGCTATTTTTCGAACCAAATTCGCGTGGCACTACTTGTGCCTCCACAGACGTTCTTCGGGATGACGAGGGTACCCAACTGGAGTCAGCAGAGCGAGACGAACTCGCCCAGATCCTCGTCAGGCATGCACACATTTTTCGTCCAGGGGGAGCTCCTACGCCTTTCGCTGAGCACCGTATAGATACAGGTGAGCACCCACCTTTAGCAGTGCCTCCATACCGTCTGAACTCTGCGAAGAAAGAGGTGATGAAAAAAGAAATAGAGAAAATGCTGCAAGAAGACATTATTGAAGAGTGCGAGTCCGCTTGGTGCGCTCTAGCGTTGATGGTGCCGAAGGCTCGTGGTGGCGTCAGGTTCTGTGTAGATTACAGGCGCCTGAACGCTGTTACCAAGTCTGACTCGTACCCCATGCCGCTGATTAATGAGCTGCTGCAATCAACAAAAAGGAACTGCTTCATGAGCACGCTTGACCTTCGATCAGGATACTGGCAGGTGAGCGTCCGAGAAGAAGACAGGGACAAAACGGCCTTCATATCTCCTCTCGGAATTTATCGCTTCAAGCGCATGCCTTTTGGCCTCAAGAACGCGCCTGCCACATTCCAGCGGCTCATCGACCGCCTCCGCTCCTGCGCATCCTTAAAGGAGGTTGTCCTATTGGCCTACTTAGATGACCTTCTGATAATATCAGATGGGTTTCAGCAGCATCTCAAAGACTTCGAGGCAGTTTTCGAGCGCCTGACTGAATACAACCTCCATGTTAATAGGGAGAAGTGTGTCTTTGCAAGGGAGAGAGTAAAGTACCTTGGGCATATAATCAGACAGGAAGGCGTCTCTATTGACCATGATAAAGTCAGTGCAGTACTCGAAATGAAGGAACCGACCAATCTCAAGCATATGAGAACGTTCCTTCAAACGTGCTCGTGGTTTAGGAAATTCATTCCTAACTTTTCCCGAGTGGCTGAACCACTAACACGTTTGACACGAAAGGACCAAGCATGGACTTGGGGCGCAGATCAATCACAAGCTTTCAACGAGCTAAAGATTAAGACATATAAGTGGGTGAAAACAGTTATTTTAAATTCTTAAGTTGGATCGCAATACCGATTTGGCGACTCAGCTAACTAAACGGGAATTTTCCTGCCTGGATCTCGTAATACGCCCCCTGGTATGTTGTTCCTTCGCAGTATGCGTCAACGGCAACGTATGTGTCCGGCACTGCATGCAGCACACACCCAGCGGTATAATACGATCACGAGACCTAAGCTTTACGCCAACGTGCTTGATATCAAGAAAAAGTTTAAGGTCTATATTAGTCACATATGGCATACAGCTATGGGATTCTGCCAGCAAAAACAATATAGAGATCCTGCGGGCGAAGTCTGAAGCAAGATTTTTGACAGTTCGCGTAGACAATTTCAATTTCATGATTTTCTGATTCATCAAATAACATTTTAACTTATGTATCTATATTTTAATAAATCCTAAAAAAAAATTGTATTTTTTTAAGCTTCATTCAAAAATTTGTCTCAATCAATAAATACACGAAAACACCAATTTTGTCTCAGCATTTTTCGAGCGCCACCTGGTGGTTTTACAGGGAACTATGTCGAGACTTCCGACACTGGAGAGATTCCAGAGCAAAGCCCTCAGGACAATACTTGGTATTCACAACTGCATTGCTAATAAATATATGTACCTCGATTTCGGTATAGTCACAGTATAGCAAACCGTATTCCTATACCTACCCGGGTCTTGCCCGACAGAGCCTCTCGCGGACGCATGCCGGCAAGATTGCTTGCTAGTGTGAGTGTGGTGCCAACGTAGTGCACTGTATAGCACGCACCCCTCTCACCTCCCGCGCCTCTGTAACGGTCGGCACGGCTCACGCACGCGCCGCCCGCCAGTCGAGTTCGAACCGGGATCTAAAGCGAGACTGCGCGTACCACTCCGTGTCCCGCGCATACACACCACGCTCGCAAGCGAACATAGCTCATTCTGTGTTTATCTTTATACTAGCGGTCCCCCGCGACTTCGTCCGCGCGTTTTGAGTCTGCTCCCTCCCCCTCCCGTCGCAGCGTGATGTTTTATATCCCAAAGCCTTTCTCAATAAATAAGCTATCTAACACAGGAATATTTTTTCAAATCGGTTCAGCAGTTCCTGAGAGAAGCGCGTTCAAACAAACAAACACTTCAGCTTTATAATATTATTAGCGCAAGCGCACGTCGTACTTTAGCTGCGAACATTATTTTGGTGCGGAGTTATGTTAAAACTGTGATAGCTCCTAAGATATTTATTGAATTTAAATGATATAAAGAGCAACTTGGTTCTTAATGAAATGCTCGTGATGATGAATGTATTTATTTTGATAAGAATAAAAACCTGTGTGTATAATACACCTCTAAAAATAATGCATTATTTTTTTTACAAATTTATTAACATAAAATAGGTTGTAGTAAGTCAACCATAAAAGATAGACATATACTGTCGCGGACTTTATTATAGAACTCTTAATGCTGAACAATCCTGTCATACATGATTTTTGTGTAACTTAAGCGGTTTTCGCAGCGTACGCAGCGGAAGCTCTCAAAAGAAATATCTTTCTCCCGTTTTCGCAACATTTTTCATTGCTGCTATGGTCTTATGAGTCGAATCTTTATGTTATATAGCCTTAAGCCTTCCTCGATAAATGGACTATCCAACGTAAAAATATTTTTTCAAATCGGGCCAGTAATTTCTGAGATAAGCGCGTTCAAACAAACAAACAAACAAACAAACAAACAAACAAACTCTTCAGCTTTATAATATTATTAGTATTAGTATTAGTATAGATTCGGCACCGCATGCCGCATACCCCATCGTTGTGCGTTACGATCGCGAAATCTAAGGTTTAGGCAGAGTAAGTATTTGTAAAAAAAGACGTATTTGCTACTATATTTAACTAAGGTATATTCAAACAACTTGTAACTAGAGGTATATAATTGTTCTTTTCTTTATCCAAATCTTGTGTTCCGCTCCAAGATTCCACTGGAATTTGCATTTTCATTAGCGCCTTTCTTATCCGAAAGAGGCTTTTAGTAAAAAGCTTGCAGTATTCAAAACAATGTGTAGCGAAGTTGGGCGTACAAATTCTTTGTCGTCTGTCATATTCAATTTAACAAGCGAAGAAACAAAGCTATTAGGGGATATTTTTTATTCGTTGATTGTCTCGGCGTGCCCAATTTGCCAGTTTCGGTAAATGGATTATAACAATTTGTTAAAACAAATTAGGGCGCTCCGTACTCTCCGTTCTTAGCAAATTTCTTTCGGTGGCGTTCGCTTTTTGCCTGTTTTTTGTTTATTCATGGCTGAGGAACCAAATTTATCAATTAAAATTTGGCGTCGCTTTTTCCACAGATGTTTT
>CAWUPE010000327.1:0-89644 GCA_963924145.1 Pyrausta purpuralis
GTAACCAGTCCTTTAATTCTGGGTCACGTAAGTTTTGGGTATACTGTGGTTTAGGCATAATTAATTGAACATGAACATTGAAACCTTAAAACCTCGCTGAATACAATAAAGGTAACTATACGGACAACAGCACGTCATGGTAATAAAATCAAAGACAAACCAGAAAAATACAGTAACCCTATGAAGCAAATCAAACTTGACCCAGTTCCCATATAAATAAAGTCCATAATCATAATCGTTTAAGAAATTGGCCAAGTAATCAAGGGAATTCCGTAAAACCACCACCTTAGTTCTGTTGTGTTGCCTCCACAACAAAAATATGTACCTAACCTATTTTAAAAATCTATTTATAATTAAGTATTTTTGTTAATTGTACTAGTGAGTGCTTAGTGGTTGTTGTGGTGCCTTACCACTAATTGAAGCAATCAAAGACTCTAGAAAAATCCACTAGCCACTAAATCCAATATTTATTCGCTAAAAGGATAGTCTAAACCACCAGAACTAGTGGAAAATTCACTGAGTTGGCAACACTGCAAGCACCGGCAAAATATGTTCTCGGTCGCTCTCGCTCTCGCTCCATATAACGGTGAGACAGCAGGGGCCCTATTTTTGAAATCCTTCGTATGACTTATTTCAAACGTATACGCCTAAAATTTCACTCGTCCACCCAAGTCACTTCAACGCAGTTTTTCGTATTTTTGAATCATTCGACTGCGGTGTTGCCATTTTACAAAGAATTGATAAAATAATGTCTTTTTACCAAAGATTAAACAAACCGGTAACATTCGCAACCGTAATTTTGACGATATTTTGGCTGTATATTCAAAACGTTAGCCTTTTTAAAAAGAAAAAACTATTAAAGTCACATCACTTGTCAACATAACAGGAGTTTAGCGCGGGAAACGAGAAGAGGAAGTTGGATTTTGTTTCTTCATTTTAGTAATTGTTTTTTTTTCTAGTAAATTATTGTGATTTTGTGGTGGAATCATCATAATAATGTGTGCTTTTGAAGAAAACAATGAAGACAAAGGAGGAAACAAAGTAAAGCGTGCTCTGATCGCAGATCGCGCCCTCTGATTCGGATCGTTATTCTCGTGCTAAACTTCATTCAGCATTGAAATGCGAACGCCCCCAGCCCCGCATTTCAATGAGTTAGGTTAGGCTAGTTTTTTTTTTTTTTTTTTTTTTTTTTTTGGTATCTTTGCACGACTAGTGCATTCGCCACAGACGGGTGTAAAAGGTAGGGAAACAAGGAAAAATGAAGGAACGGAGCGGAATGAATGGGATGGGATCAGGTTAGTTTGTTGATAAACAAATTGACAGTTGTAAACATCATTAGTTCTTCATCTACTTTCTTATAATTTAATATTATTACTTACAATAAATAAAGATAGGATATTATAAATATCTGTATTATTCATACATAATAAAGTTACAATAGATGTGGGAAGAGGGATACGTTGGGATTCAAGAGCGGAAAACAAAGAGGTATGATCTAATAAAGGACACGAAAAGAAGATGTGGTTCAGATCACCTATGTCAGTACCACATTCACATAAGTTAGAGTCAATTATTTGCAGTCTAGCGAGATGAGCTTGAGTGCAAACGTGTCCCAGCCTCATACGGATGATGCATGTAGTAACTGTCTTGCCAAGCTTCATGAAGTGAAACCATGGTTTTTTAGGAACTAAAGGTTGAATAATTTTGAAGTGTTTACCTTTGATCCGTCCACTAACGTCCCAATCTCCACTCCACAGGTTGTGAAGATGAATTTTGGGAAGCGTAAGCAGGTCACAACAAAAGTTTTTATAAGGAAACATATCTCCGTCATCTACAGCTTCATTCGCCAGCCTGTTGGCCCTTTCATTGCCAAAAATACCATGATGACCAGGAATCCATCCAAAACAAATAGTTTGGCCACTGGAAGTAGCTTTTTGAAGTAATTTTCTGGACTCAAATAGGATTGGATTACCAGAACTGTAGTAAAAGGGGAACTTTTCTAGAGCTTGTAAAGCACTCTTAGAGTCTGTAAGTATTAAAGATTTACGTAACTTCATAAGCAAAATATACTCAATAGCTTTAAAAATTCCAAAAAGTTCTCCTGTTTGAACAGATGCTTCTGGAGGAAGTTTAATTTTTTGAATAATACCTAATTGGTGGTGGTATACTCCAATGCCTACAATGCCAGTACTATTGTGTTTAGAGGCATCACTATAAATACAATGCCAGTCTTGCCAATCCTGATCAAGAGTAAAATTTAGTTTAGTATTGGCATTAGTGTCATTTTTAAAAATTCCTAAATCAGAATGAATTGTTGGGGAAATAACGAGAGACTCGAAATCAGTGCAAAATATAGGAAGATACTGAGATTTGTGAGTCGGGGCTTGAAATGATATAAATTTACGGTAGCTTATAACCATGCAAGGTATCTTTTTGTGAGTCCAATATGGGGAATCATTTATGTATTCAGATAAAGTTTGCAATTTAGATAAAAGAGGGTGATTATGAAACTGGAAGGAGCGAAAAATAAATTTATCACATAATTGCTGGCGCCTAAATGCCAAAGGAGGTTCTCCACATTCGACTTGCATGGCATTGATAGGACTGGACTTCATAGCCCCTAATACAATTCTTAATGCTTTATACTGAATACTATCTAATTTTTTTAAACCAGTGATATAACAAGGTTCCAAAAAGTATGAGCCATAATCTAAATTACTTCTAATCAATGCATTATATACAAGTCTAAGGGTGAAAGGGTGAGCACCCACCACACTCCTGATAAACATCTGAGAACATTTAGAAGTCTTTCACACTTGGTGGAAATGTAGTAGCAGTGAGGAATGCCAGTGAATTTTGAATCTAGAATTACTCCTAGGAATTTAGCTTCTGTATGAACTGGAATATCAGATCCATTATATTTTACAGAAACATGAGGAGGTGAACGCATGCGAGAAAATAATACTACACTACTTTTCGGAACAGAGAGATTCAAGCCATGAAGATCCAGCCATGTTTTCAAATTACCTAGAGAAGATGTTAAAGTGTGGGAACATTCAGTCACAGATTTACCAATAACATAAAGGAGTAAATCATCTGCATACTGTAAAACATTTAACCCAACCACATGAATGGAATTTTCCAAATCATAGGTATAAATATTGTAAAGTATTGGGGATAATACCGAACCTTGAGGAATTCCTTTCCAGATTAAGCGAGATTTATGCATATTTCCTTGTTTGATATGTATTGATCTTTCTGATAACATGTGACTATGAAATTAATAAACACAGAAGGAACTTGTAATAAAAGCATTTTATTCCTCAAGATAGGTATCAACACCGAATCGTAGGCAGCTGATATATCTAGAAAGGTCGCTAAAATAGCTTCATTTTGAGTGAATGCTAACCTGATGTCAGCAGTAAAAATTCCTAAGCTGTCCATAGTACTTTTTCCTTTGCGAAAACCGAATTGACTTGAAGCTAGTAAGCCATTACTTTCCAAGTGCCATTCTAAGCGATTCTTCACTAGGTGCTCAGCAATCTTGGCCAGCACAGATGAAAGGGCAATAGGTCTAAAAGATGAGGATTCTAGTGGGGACTTATGGGGTTTTAGTACTGGGATCACTTCTTGAGATTTCCAACCTGGAGGAATGACACCAGAAAATACAACAGTATTTATAATAGATAAATAATAAGAAAGAGATGAGTCATTTAGATGAGATAAAAATGAATATGGGATGCTATCTAAGCCAGGAGCTGAATCTTTGACATGAGACAATATTCCTCTGAGTTCATACAGACTAAATGGAGAATTGATACCAGAACTTATTTCAGGAGAAGCAGATAAAATACTGGAATTAAATTCAGGGACAAAAGGAGGAGCAAGAGAATCTAAAAAATTGTCAGCAATTTTATCCTGAAGCAAACATTGTTCAGTTTCTTTGAACACAGATCTAAACCGGCGAACATTATTCCATACAGCAGAAGGAGGAGTGTCTGGAGATAATGAGGAGCAGAATTTTTTCCATCCCTCCCACTTTTTCTTTTAAACAATTTGCGAGTAGTGGTTATTAACTCAGATAAAATATTTAGATTTGCCATAGTGGAATTTAATTTATATATTTTTTCTGCTTCTTTTCTTTTCTTAATTGCAGCAGTGCATTCTTGATCCCACCATGGAGGGGAAGGGATTTTACTGGAACTAGGTTTTTTAAAAGGGAATATTTCATCAGCAGCCTCTACTAAAATTGAAGCAAGAGCTTCAGCACAAACAGTTGAATTGTTGCTACTGACTGGAGGAAGAGAACCTATTTTTTCATCAACTTTAACTTTATATGTACTCCAATCGGCATTATTCAAATTATGTTTAATACGAGGCTTATGTACAAATGTTTTTTTTGCCAAATGTAGTTGGGAAAGTAATAAGGACAGGGAAGTGATCACTTCCATATGAAGAGGAAAGTGTACACCAAGTAAGAGAGGAGGCTAGACTAGGAGAGCATATAGAAAGGTCTGGGGCACTTTTTCCTTCATTTGGAGGAGTGCGGCGGGTAGGTACACCTGTATTAAGTAGACATAAATTATGCTTGTCTAATATGTCTATAATTCTACTACCATAACAATTAGAAACAGAGCTACCCCACAAATTATGTTGGGCGTTAAAGTCACCCATTATAAGAATGGGTTTAGGCAGCAAAGAAATGATTTGATCTAATTCATTGAAGATAGAAGAAGAAGGATGAGGGATGTATAATGAAACAAAACATATATGATTAACTTTAATTGCAATTATGGAGAGATCAGTATTGTGATGCGGGATAGGGATGTGGATGAAGGGTAAAGAGCTATGAACCAGGAGAGCTACACCAGCATAGCTGTCAGAGCGATCTTCTCTAATACAAGAGAAATTCTTAATTTTAAAAAGAGACTCTGGCTTAAGCCAGGTCTCTTGGATGGCAACAATAAACGGATTAAATCGATTTATTTGATAAATTAAGTCACTTTTTTTTGAACTAACACTGCGGCAATTCCATTGAATCACCTTTTCCAGACTCAATGTAATTAGACCTAACAATTTCATTTTGGGGTTGGGCAACGTGGGACGGTGAAGATATGAAATTGGATTGATTCAACATGGTTATTAGGGTTGATAATAATTCTTTTATAGTCATATTATCATGAGAGTTAACTAAATTACTATTTATAAGAGTACATCCACTTTTTGTGATGGGATTGTTGTAATCTTTAATAATGGCTTCATGGGCTGCTCGGTCATAACCTTTGCTTTGTGGAGGAGGAGAACTGGGTTTTTTGAAAATTGTCTTTTTGTAAGATGTTATGGTACTAGCATTTTTACCATTGTTAGTATTTGGAGCATAAGAAAACTTTGGTTCGCTAAACTGTGATGAAGCGGTTGAAATCAAAACATCTGCATAAGACTTCGATAGAGGAGGATGTAATTTGACTGCCTCAGCATATGATATGCAGGACTTGGCCATGGTTTCTTTAATAGCTCTTTGGCGAGTGTACTCCTGGCATTTTCTATTAGTCGCAAAGTGATTACCAGAACAAAGACAGCAAGAAACAGACTCCTCATCCACTGAGCAACTATCACCGGAGTGGTTTTGCCCACATTTATAGCATTTAGGTGTTGATCTGCATTGAGATTTAATGTGACCATATCGGCAACAATTAAAACATTGTATGGTAGGGTAAATATATAAATCTACTGGCAACGAATTGTAGCACATATAAACTCTCTTTGGTAATACCTGCCCATCAAACAAATGTTATGACCACAGTCTCTATGGGTATGAAATCTGTTTTTCCATTAGTGACAGTTTTTTTCTTTAGTCTCCGAACTTTGATTATATTGCCGCACCCTGCTGGAACGGAAATGTTGGCAATAATTTCCTCATCTGACCAATCCACTGGGACACCCCTTACTACACCCATGCGAGTAACACTAAAAATAGGAATAAATGCTTTGTAGTTTTTAGTTCTTAATACTTCATTATCAATAAATGAGTTTGCATCTTCATATTTAGAAAATGATATAACAACCCTATTTCTTCCAATCCTTTTTAAACTTCCATCAATGATATTTTTAAAAAAGTTTTTCTTAAGGAAATGGCCAAAAGAAACTGGATGAATATTGCCATTTTCACCTGTCAGTGATTCCTTTTGAATATGGACTATGTATGGTGCAGCATCTGAAGCCTGGTAAGAAAATCTACCAATTGTTGAACTAGCTGTATTGTGTGAGTTTACAGATTGAGGTTGAGTAGAGGGTGTACCTGACGCTGATGCAGCGGTTGAAGTTTTATTTGGTACTGACATAGAATTACCTGAACGCTTTAAATTATCTTCACGAGAAAAATCACTGTCACTTAAGTTATTGCATTGGCAGTCAGACTCATCTACAATGCCTAGAGTAGAAGATTTGTTATGTCTCTTATTCTTTTTCTTGCTGTAGTGTTTACACTTATGTGACGATGACTTTTTTCGTTTAGGAGCACTGTTATTTAAATTGACAGAGCTATCAGTATCGGGATGTGATCCCTCAGCGTCCATATTTTCCCCATCATAAGAAATAGTTACATTGTACGATACCTGCGGAGAAGATCCCCCGCCAGGATCGTCTGGCTCATTCATGTTGACAAAAAATTATGAAAACACTTACCAATAAGCGGCAAAACTACTTGTAAAATAAAAGAATTACACAAATAAACAAATCTAACTACTTTTAAATACTAATCTGATCCTTTTAACACTATATTACAAAAAAAATCACAAGAAGTCAAAAATGTCGACCGCGTCCCGAAAAGTTTCCCGCGCTTTTCAATGTCGTTAGGCTAGTTTAGTGTTAGTTTTGTAGTTAAGTGTAAATATTGAACTCATTAATAAAGAATTGTCCGTATGGCTCTGTCCGAGGACGTTAAACTTGTATAAAAAAAAAAAAAAAAAAAAGTCAACAACAATTTATTGGATTTTGCATTTATTAATGTTTTCTTGATTTTGTGATAAAAAAGTTAAAATCAACATTATATTAGCATTATACAAACCTGCAGCTCTCATCAGTGATGAGTAGAGAAATATACTTCAACCAGAAACATACGCAAAAATATTAGACGGCAAGGATTTGTTGTTTCACAATCAACAACAAAATAAAGCGAATCCAATTCATTAAATAAACATTGAGAGGCGTCTTGACTTAAGGTATTTATCATGCATTATTCTTCTTCTTCTCCTGTTTAGGTGAACAAACAATAGTCTACTGCGGTTCAGTGGTAAACTTATGTGAAATGTGATAATCTAGACTGGCTACTGTTATTTCTAAGATTCACTTCTACTATTCATTCTTTATGATTTCTTTTAATCTGTTTATAATCTTTTTCAGGTATAGCAACAAGACAATCATAAAAACCCTAATCAAACTAGGAACGATAACAAAGATAACATAGCAAAGAGATGGTTACATGTAGTATTCATTTATAATATGGAGAGAAAATTAAGTACTCTTGAGTCTAGAGAACACCAGCAATCATCCAAAATCATTTGCAGTCAACATTATCAAACAAGTTATTCTATATTTTTGATATGATGTGTGTGACCTATATCTATTTTAGACTTTCAGTGCAATTTAATATAACATTTTAATAATAAAGTCTATTGGGTTAGTTTAAGAATACAGTGATTAGTAATTTCTAAAAGTTTCTAATATTTCTAAAAGTAATCTCTCTGCATGACCTAAAGGTTTGACTGGCAGAGAATGCTTTTAGCATTAAGTCCACCTTTGTACACTATGATTTGTGCAATAAAGTCTTTAAATAAATAAATAAATAATAATATAGCTTTGATAATTATTTATTGATGTAATAATTTAAATTTGCTGTTTTTTTATCGGACAAGTTTTTCATTAACTGTTAAATAATACCATAGATGGACTGTACATCTGAGTAATAACTTGTTTATGTCAATGTTATTCTGTAGACATTTATTTTTAAGTTGTTATAATAAAATGAAACAAACTTTTGTAAGTAAAACAATTTTTATTTAAGTAATTAAAACATTCATTTTGTACATTTACCATAAAGATATTTGAACTGACCTTTGTAATGTGCAATAAAGAGTTTCTTGCTATCATGTTCATCTTTTTTTTTGCATGAAATATCACTAGAAGCACAAAACACATCCCAAACCTACATAGACCCAACCAATTCTCCGGAAAAACAATCAGCCACTAAGTTTTTAGGCATCTTTTCAACGGTTTAATATTTTTGTGTTCACAAATTATTGGCATCATAATCCTCTTTAAACAAACACTTTACAATGCTTTTTTCATCAAAGTTCTCTTAATTTGAAATTATCTACGGATTATCCAATACTAATTTGAATTCATTGTTAGTAGTGTATATTTACAAAATATAGTGCAGGCAGTCTATTTATACACTTATACACCCGGTAGTCTTTGAAGGTTGTTGATCCTGGAAAGATTAAGGTTAACTTTAACTACATTGATGTAATGAAAAATTTAATTCAATTTGTGTCATGATACTTACTGCAAGCTATTGCCATCATTTCAGGAAGGTTTTTAGGGATTTAAACACACTATCTGAGTACTGTAGGGCAATTCAAGGCTTTCAGTAATTCATCAAAAACTGTGCCTGTGCCCCGAGCAATTCTTGCATTTCTATGGTTTCCAAGGAAACTTCTAGGATTCAGCAACAAACAATTAATGACTGGAATGACCTGGAAGTATTATTGGTAGATTAGCTTTATGTGCAAACAGTCGAACTGCCTTCATTTTATGTAATCAAGATATTTGTTCAAACAGATAACCATGACTTAAACTTACCTTAATTGCAATGGATACTCGGGCAATACGGTCTACTCGAGACCATAATAGGTCTCGGAATCAGGACTAATTCTTTGGTGAGCTATTTATCTCGAAATAATTAGATTTGAGCTGTAAATTGCCCAGTCAAACGGGTTGTTTCGATGTCTCTTTGAACAGCTCTTTCTACAAAATATTCAACTGTTTTGTCATTTCCCTTACTTTAAAAACCTTTGCAAAAGCAAATTATCCATGTACATTCAATTTAATTGAACTTTTATACTTAATTAGTTAAAATTTAGAGTAAGAAAGCAAGTCACAAAATTTAACACAAATACACGTCTTTTTGACGTTACGTCTATCACTCGCCTTCCCAAACGAGTGGTCGGAGGCACTCGTTTGGGGATTTCGTTCGACCCAATGATTCAAAAATGCCGATTTTGGGATGACGAAGGAAAATCATTCGTAATCTCTACGCGAGTGAATCAAACAGAACGCTGTCAATCTGTTCAGTTTTCGTGCCTGACACCTTCCTAGCACGGTCATGGTATTTACAATAAAATATGGAGCCTGCACGTCGTTTATTCATACTTTTAAAAAAATACCTTTCAGACTTTCCGAATTTGTGTGTGTATGTGTTTATGTGTAAACACGTAATAAAAGAATTTATTGATAAATACTTCTGTCACATTTTTTTATTAAAGAGTTATTATAAAAGGGACACATAAAATACAATATGTTCATTTTTAATCGCCTGCCGCGGCGGCTTTCCTTGATGTCAGCTGGGTAGCTACTGCTGTCCTATCTGTAAACAAAAAAACAGTATTAATTTACAACTATAGAGTAGAAGTTTATCTGGTACCTACTACCACTTTTTCTAGACTTGAAGATACGTTTTATTTTACCTGTATTTTACAAATGTATCCACTTTCACTGTAACACATAAGTAACTCATTAAGACCAAAAAAACTATCCTTGATATTTTCAGTGATATGCTATCACAGAGAATCTTAGCATTACAAATCCATCAGTTCTTTGGAATACAAGGTACCTATTGTTTTTTTTTTTAATTTAAACTAAGATAGTAATTTTGATAGTACATCAAGGTCACTGCCGGCTAACCACTTTCAATTCGAACGAAATTCGCCTATACACACGACAACAAAAGAGAGTAGCTCTTCAAATAGCCGATGCGAGGTGGAAGCGCGCTTTGGCTCATAGGTAAAGTGGTTAGGTGGCCGGTATATTCGATAGTAACTTTATTTAGGCTTAAACGTCACGAACAGTCTTCTTGACAATCTTTAAAACATAACAGCATGTCCCTTCATGCAACAGCACGACCCCGTTCTGTGATAATAACTATTTTTATATTGTGTCTTAAGTTTGGGAGCGAATTAACAGTCGAAAGTAGTACTTACGGGATAGGAGCAGCCATAGCGACGGCTGTCAGTTGGGAGATGATGCTGCCAGCGGCCAAGTTGCCGTAGTATGCCTGCGCGGCAGCTGCGGTGCTCCCAGCCAGGATTCCCCCACTGCTGAAGCCCATCATTGGGGCCACCCACGCAGCGCCCAGGCCGCCGGTGCCGTAAATCACCGCTGCTCCAGCAACGTTAACTACTAATGCCGATAACAGACCCATGTTTCCTGAAAATGTAAACAAAATGTCAAAGAACCAATTTTGTTCAGACCTATGAGATTGTTAAACATTTTTGTAACTTAAAACTTAAATATCTGACGATTAGTTTAAATCTTAAAATAATAATAAGGTAAAGTTTTTACCAAATCAAATGAATTTAAAGAGTTTTGCCAAACGGCATTATATATAACATTCAGAATCAAACTAATCTATGAGCACCCAATTTCAAAGTTCGATACTGCAATTTTATAGGTAAAGACCACGCAAAGATAGTAAGGGCACTGTGGTGCCCAAACACTACTATAACATACAAACGTGAGACTTGCATAAATATTATTATGATGTGTCCCTTAATTAAATTATAATTAAACCACCGTCACAGAAAATATAATTATGGAGTGTAGAAAAAGATATAAAGTCCCAAATGCCTTGCACACCTTTTGCTATATTGCTAACAAAAAATATTTTGGGTTATTGTGTAACACACATTTTACTTTGTTAAGACGTAAGAGTAATATTTAAAAAAAAGCAATGAGATTGCAACGTCGCCATTTTGTTTGAACAACCATAAACCGGTGTTGTTTTAATTCCATAAGTCTTTGTTTACCAAACCAAATCGACCAACAACTGTTGGTTGTTACTTAACTAAGTAGGTATGTGCTTAAGCAATTTGTACTGCTTTGAACTAGGTGGTATAAACGGCTTACAATTTTTAGTGAAATCAAAAATAATTAACAATACGTACCTCAAAACACTTATGGAACTGACTGTCGCCTTTGAATTACTTGACTGGACTGAGCTTCTGATCATCAGCTGAGTAGTGGGAGGGTGTGTATGGGACTGGAAATAAATGCACCTTTTTAGGGTTCCGTAGTCCAACAAGGAACCCTTTAGTTTCGCCACGTCTCCGTCCGTCCGCAGTTCAGCTCAGAGACCTTAAGTACCTACGTACAAGAAAACTGTACCTAATTTAGCATTGGTTTGAATTCTTATCTCCCCGCCAGTGGTAAAATAAAACATTGAAAAAAATTTTTTTTTGGGATACCTACTTCTAACACAAGTAACTTCGGAATGTTTTACAGAGTACTTCCCGTGAACTCAGAATCTTGAAATTTGGTACGAAACAATGCCATACAGCACAGAAAAAGGAAACTAAAATCTAAAATTTAAATTTGCAAAGAACACAGTAAAGTAAATAAAGATAACGTTTAAAAGTAAGTTGTACATGGTGTTCAGTTTGGCTCACAGACGTGCAAATATTAAATTATTAAGTTATTATTATTACAAACATATACATAAATATATATAATTTACAGATAAAGGAAAAATTGCGAACACCGTATTTATTTAATCACATTACAACATTAGACATTTCTCATTCTCATGAACGCGTAGGTAGAGGTATTAATTTGAAATTCATATCAAATAGGTACTTACGTGTAGGTATAAAACCTTTACGCTATAAGAAAGTCAAACTTCTTTGTTAACGGAATAAAAATAAACCACAATTCATGCTGTATGTTTTCAAACTCGCAACTTCTTAGGTACTATGTACTACCATTTGACCTGGAATCATGAAATTTTGAATGAAGCAATGCACATAAAAAGGAAAAAAAAACGAAATACGGAACCCTCGGTGCCAACACTATCGGACTTTTCAAATATTATTATTACTATTATGCCTTTGGAGAGTCGTTTGGGGAATCCCCTTCTATAGACAAACTACATCTACTCTACACAATTGAGTGCGTGCGTTCAACATCTTGCAATGTCCGTAAAACGTTTGTAGACAAAGGTACTCTTACCAATCTGTGGTTTGCAAACCCACGCATTGCACTGGTGCCGGGATCATCCATATTATTATTACTGGCGGTCCTCCGCAGCTGTGACTTTGGTAGCTTCTAAAGATATTTATTGAAATCAAATGATGTAAAGGTAATATTGTTTACTGCTCGTGATGATGAATATGTTTACTATGATATAAATACCCGCGTGCATCAAAAAACCTTTGAGAATAGTACATTATTTTGTATCATATTTATGAACATTAAAAAGGGTGTCGTGAGTCCATATCAGATAGACATTAAAGCTGTCGCGAACTTTATTATAGGACTTTTAAAGCAGAAAATCCCGTCACATATGTTTTTTTTTCATCTCTTCTGTTCGGAAAATTGAACTTTCATGTGGGTTTCTTTCGGGTGGAAACTTGGAAAGTAATTTAGTTTTAATTGCTACGATCAGCCCCCTTACTCTGGACACAAAACCCGATCCAATGAATATAGCCATCCCTGTCACACGCGTACACGGCCTGGTATAAGTGACAGGGATGGGTATATTCATTGGATCGGGTTTGGTGTCCAGAGTAAGGCCTCAGACATGGAGTTAAAGATCATTGAGTCACATCATATTATCAAAATAAACAAGCTTTCCATATTTTAAAGATAAGCTAAACAATGTTTATTATGGTCACTGATCTTAATAAATTACAATTGGTCTAATTTTTAACAATTTAAAATCTACAAATATAATATTCGGTTGCCCGCCATATTTAGTGTCACTTTTTTTTCATAATAAATTGTCACAGTCATTTTGTTTGTCTTTGACCCCTTTGACAATATATTTTTTTAGTGTGGTCGATTATTGCTCAGATTATTAAGCAGGCGGATGTTTGGGCGGAGGCGACTTGCCGCGATTTTGTTGTTTATTAATCTTCTTACTCACTCCCACCTTTAGCTGCCTCATAGCGCTATCTCATGAGGCAAAATTGAACCTGGAATTTGACATAATCTGTGGTAGTTTAGTGACACGGTTAATTTCCGAATCTCTTTACGTCAAAATACGATCTATCGCCTGTCAGTCGCGGTTTCGTAGTAGCATTTTTGACGAATACGTCAAAACAACGAGCTTCGTGTCCGATGTCGGATTCGAAGTGTTATATATTATATAGTAAGCAATACGCCAAACGATAATCGTCTTGTCGGATATCGTTTTTCGTAGTTGACCTACTGTTGTCTCCTGTGCCGTTACTGTCTTTCTTATCGTGTATTTTATGTATAACGACAGTTAACAAACAGATATGTGATGTAAAAACTTGAGGTTTCATCTCTCGCCAAACAATATAATATTTTATCATCGCATCATAATCTCACAGCTAAATTTATTTATTTTTCCTCACAGTCGAAATGAAAAATAGTATGTTTAACTCGGGTGGAAGCACCCACTTTCGAATTATAAGCGCTCTCTCCGTTCGAGCGCCAAAAACACCATCCAGTGAAATGGGTCACTTTCTTCCCTTGTATATCAATCTAATATTATTTATAACTTTTTACGCTGCGTACGCAACGGAAGCTCTCAAAAGAAATATTTTTCCTCCGTTTTTGCAACAATGTTCATCATTGCTCTGCCTCTATAAGTCGCATCGTGATGTCTTATACAATTAAGCTATCTAACACTAAAAGATATTTTCAAATCGGTCTAGTAGTTCCTGACATTAGCGCATTTAAACGAACAAACTCTTCATCTTTATAATATTAGTAAAGGTGTCCCGAAAACGATGGATAACCTTGTTACTGTCGATAGGCCTCCTTATGATCTAATATTAAATTTACGGTACGGTACAAATATTACGGTTTTAAAGATTTTCCACTTTTTGTGTTTTATGATAAAATTGCCATCATCAGATGGCTCAGCTACCTCAGCTTCTATTAGTCCCTTAAGCGAATGTGAACGAGACACAATGCAAATTCTATTGTTATGCGGTCGCCTGCAGCCGCTCGGGTGTTGAAGCATTAAGAATCACCTGGTTTTAACAGTTTGTGCAAATAAGTGACAACAAAATTTGCTATAAAACGTTGCTTCATACCAAATTTCAAGATTCTAGGTCGACTGGAAGTACCCTTTAGGTTTTGATTCCCTTGCGAGTACTTGCGAGTTTCAAAATATGCAGCTTAAATTGCTGTTTCTTTTGATTGCGTTGACATAGAAGTTTGATTTTGTTACAGCTTAAAGGTATTATAGACCTGAGTATTTGGTATGAATTTCAATTTAATACCTCTACGCGTTTATGAGGAAATGGGTAGTAAGTTTAAAATTATTAAAAAAATATATAGTGATGTAACTAAAAATTTATGGTTTTGGCAATTTTTCCTTTATCTATGCTATAAGACGTTGCTTCGTACCAAATTTCAAGATTCTGAGTTCACGGGAAGCACCCTGTAGGTTTTGATTCCCTTGCAAGTGTCGAAAATTAGCGGCATAAACGGCTGTATCTTTTGATTGCGTTGGCTTAGAAGTTTGATTTTTTCACAGCTTCAAAGGACAGTAGACCTGAGTAATTGATATAAATTTCAGCTTCATACCTCTACGCGTTCCTGAGAAAAAGGGTCTTGACAGACGGACGGACAGACGGACAACAAAGTGATCCTATAAGGGTTCCGTTTTTTCCTTTTGGGGTACGGAACCCTAAAAACGTGCGTAAGTACATATTATTTTAAAATGCGTTATTGAACTTAACTATAAGGTTCTATATTTACTTAAGGCACATTAATTATTTTTGTTTTACTATTTATATTTAAGTTAGTAAAATCCAATTACCCTCTACTATGCCACTACTTGCAATGTGTAACCAGTCCTTTAATTCTGGGTCACGTAAGTTTTGGGTATACTGTGGTTTAGGCATAATTAATTGAACATGAACATTGAAACCTTAAAACCTCGCTGAATACAATAAAGGTAACTATACGGACAACAGCACGTCATGGTAATAAAATCAAAGACAAACCAGAAAAATACAGTAACCCTATGAAGCAAATCAAACTTGACCCAGTTCCCATATAAATAAAGTCCATAATCATAATCGTTTAAGAAATTGGCCAAGTAATCAAGGGAATTCCGTAAAACCACCACCTTAGTTCTGTTGTGTTGCCTCCACAACAAAAATATGTACCTATCCTATTTTAAAAATCTATTTATAATTAAGTATTTTTGTTAATTGTACTAGTGAGTGCTTAGTGGTTGTTGTGGTGCCTTACCACTAATTGAAGCAATCAAAGACTCTAGAAAAATCCACTAGCCACTAAATCCAATATTTATTCGCTAAAAGGATAGTCTAAACCACCAGAACTAGTGGAAAATCCACTGAGTTGGCAACACTGCAAGCACCGGCAAAATATGTTCTCGGTCGCTCTCGCTCTCGCTCCATATAACGGTGAGACAGCAGGGGCCCTATTTTTGAAATCCTTCGTATGACTTATTTCAAACGTATACGCCTAAAATTTCACTCGTCCACCCAAGTCACTTCAACGCAGTTTTTCGTATTTTTGAATCATTCGACTGCGGTGTTGCCATTTTACAAAGAATTGATAAAATAATGTCTTTTTACCAAAGATTAAACAAACCGGTAACATTCGCAACCGTAATTTTGACGATATTTTGGCTGTATATTCAAAACGTTAGCCTTTTTAAAAAGAAAAAACTATTAAAGTCACATCACTTGTCAACATAACAGGAGTTTAGCGCGGGAAACGAGAAGAGGAAGTTGGATTTTGTTTCTTCATTTTAGTAATTGTTTTTTTTCTAGTAAATTATTGTGATTTTGTGGTGGAATCATCATAATAATGTGTGCTTTTGAAGAAAACACTGAAGACAAAGGAGGAAACAAAGTAAAGCGTGCTCTGATCGCAGATCGCGCCCTCTGATTCGGATCGTTATTCTCGTGCTAAACTTCATTCAGCATTGAAATGCGAACGCCAGCCCCGCATTTCAATGAGTTAGGTTAGGCTAGTTTAGTGTTAGTTTTGTAGTTAAGTGTAAATATTGAACTCATTAATAAAGAATTGTCCGTATGGCTCTGTCCGAGGACGTTAAACTTGTATAAAAAAAAAAAAAAAAGTCAACATAACAATTTATTGGATTTTGCATTTAATGTTTTCTTGATTTTGTGATAAAAAAGTTAAAATCAACATTATATTAGCATTATACAAACCTGCAGCTCTCATCAGTGATGAGTAGAGAAATATACTTCAACCAGAAACATACGCAAAAATATTAGACGGCAAGGATTTGTTGTTTCACAATCAACAACAAAATAAAGCGAATCCAATTCATTAAATAAACATTGAGAGGCGTCTTGACTTAAGGTATTTATCATGCATTATTCTTCTTCTTCTCCTGTTTAGGTGAACAAACAATAGTCTACTGCGGTTCAGTGGTAAACTTATGTGAAATGTGATAATCTAGACTGGCTACTGTTATTTCTAAGATTCACTTCTACTATTCATTCTTTATGATTTCTTTTAATCTGTTTATAATCTTTTTCAGGTATAGCAACAAGACAATCATAAAAACCCTAATCAAACTAGGAACGATAACAAAGATAACATAGCAAAGAGATGGTTACATGTAGTATTCATTTATAATATGGAGAGAAAATTAAGTACTCTTGAGTCTAGAGAACACCAGCAATCATCCAAAATCATTTGCAGTCAACATTATCAAACAAGTTATTCTATATTTTTGATATGATGTGTGTGACCTATATCTATTTTAGACTTTCAGTGCAATTTAATATAACATTTTAATAATAAAGTCTATTGGGTTAGTTTAAGAATACAGTGATTAGTAATTTCTAAAAGTTTCTAATATTTCTAAAAGTAATCTCTCTGCATGACCTAAAGGTTTGACTGGCAGAGAATGCTTTTAGCATTAAGTCCACCTTTGTACACTATGATTTGTGCAATAAAGTCTTTAAATAAATAAATAAATAATAATATAGCTTTGATAATTATTTATTGATGTAATAATTTAAATTTGCTGTTTTTTTATCGGACAAGTTTTTCATTAACTGTTAAATAATACCATAGATGGACTGTACATCTGAGTAATAACTTGTTTATGTCAATGTTATTCTGTAGACATTTATTTTTAAGTTGTTATAATAAAATGAAACAAACTTTTGTAAGTAAAACAATTTTTATTTAAGTAATTAAAACATTCATTTTGTACATTTACCATAAAGATATTTGAACTGACCTTTGTAATGTGCAATAAAGAGTTTCTTGCTATCATGTTCATCTTTTTTTTTGCATGAAATATCACTAGAAGCACAAAACACATCCCAAACCTACATAGACCCAACCAATTCTCCGGAAAAACAATCAGCCACTAAGTTTTTAGGCATCTTTTCAACGGTTTAATATTTTTGTGTTCACAAATTATTGGCATCATAATCCTCTTTAAACAAACACTTTACAATGCTTTTTTCATCAAAGTTCTCTTAATTTGAAATTATCTACGGATTATCCAATACTAATTTGAATTCATTGTTAGTAGTGTATATTTACAAAATATAGTGCAGGCAGTCTATTTATACACTTATACACCCGGTAGTCTTTGAAGGTTGTTGATCCTGGAAAGATTAAGGTTAACTTTAACTACATTGATGTAATGAAAAATTTAATTCAATTTGTGTCATGATACTTACTGCAAGCTACTGCCATCATTTCAGGAAGGTTTTTAGGGATTTAAACACACTATCTGAGTACTGTAGGGCAATTCAAGGCTTTCAGTAATTCATCAAAAACTGTGCCTGTGCCCCGAGCAATTCTTGCATTTCTATGGTTTCCAAGGAAACTTCTAGGATTCAGCAACAAACAATTAATGACTGGAATGACCTGGAAGTATTATTGGTAGATTAGCTTTATGTGCAAACAGTCGAACTGCCTTCATTTTATGTAATCAAGATATTTGTTCAAACAGATAACCATGACTTAAACTTACCTTAATTGCAATGGATACTCGGGCAATACGGTCTACTCGAGACCATAATAGGTCTCGGAATCAGGACTAATTCTTTGGTGAGCTATTTATCTCGAAATAATTAGATTTGAGCTGTAAATTGCCCAGTCAAACGGGTTGTTTCGATGTCTCTTTGAACAGCTCTTTCTACAAAATATTCAACTGTTTTGTCATTTCCCTTACTTTAAAAACCTTTGCAAAAGCAAATTATCCATGTACATTCAATTTAATTGAACTTTTATACTTAATTAGTTAAAATTTAGAGTAAGAAAGCAAGTCACAAAATTTAACACAAATACACGTCTTTTTGACGTTACGTCTATCACTCGCCTTCCCAAACGAGTGGTCGGAGGCACTCGTTTGGGGATTTCGTTCGACCCAATGATTCAAAAATGCCGATTTTGGGATGACGAAGGAAAATCATTCGTAATCTCTACGCGAGTGAATCAAAGGGCCCAGAACGCTGTCAATCTGTTCAGTTTTCGTGCCTGACACCTTCCTAGCACGGTCATGGTATTTACAATAAAATATGGAGCCTGCACGTCGTTTATTCATACTTTTAAAAAAATACCTTTCAGACTTTCCGAATTTGTGTGTGTATGTGTTTATGTGTAAACACGTAATAAAAGAATTTATTGATAAATACTTCTGTCACATTTTTTTATTAAAGAGTTATTATAAAAGGGACACATAAAATACAATATGTTCATTTTTAATCGCCTGCCGCGGCGGCTTTCCTTGATGTCAGCTGGGTAGCTACTGCTGTCCTATCTGTAAACAAAAAAACAGTATTAATTTACAACTATAGAGTAGAAGTTTATCTGGTACCTACTACCACTTTTTCTAGACTTGAAGATACGTTTTATTTTACCTGTATTTTACAAATGTATCCACTTTCACTGTAACACATAAGTAACTCATTAAGACCAAAAAAACTATCCTTGATATTTTCAGTGATATGCTATCACAGAGAATCTTAGCATTACAAATCCATCAGTTCTTTGGAATACAAGGTACCTATTGTTTTTTTTTTTAATTTAAACTAAGATAGTAATTTTGATAGTACATCAAGGTCACTGCCGGCTAACCACTTTCAATTCGAACGAAAATCGCCTATACACACGACAAAAAACGAGAGTAGCTCTTCAAATAGCCGATGCGAGGTGGAAGCGCGCTTTGGCTCATAGGTAAAGTGGTTAGGTGGCCGATATATTCGATAGTAACTTTATTTAGGCTTAAACGTCACGAACAGTCTTCTTGACAATCTCTAAAACATAACAGCATGTCCCTTCATGCAACAGCACGACCCCGTTCTGTGATAATAACTATTTTTATATTGTGTCTTAAGTTTGGGAGCGAATTAACAGTCGAAAGTAGTACTTACGGGATAGGAGCAGCCATAGCGACGGCTGTCAGTTGGGAGATGATGCTGCCAGCGGCCAAGTTGCCGTAGTATGCCTGCGCGGCAGCTGCGGTGCTCCCAGCCAGGATTCCCCCACTGCTGAAGCCCATCATTGGGGCCACCCACGCAGCGCCCAGGCCGCCGGTGCCGTAAATCACCGCTGCTCCAGCAACGTTAACTACTAATGCCGATAACAGACCCATGTTTCCTGAAAATGTAAACAAAATGTCAAAGAACCAATTTTGTTCAGACCTATGAGATTGTTAAACATTTTTGTAACTTAAAACTTAAATATCTGACGATTAGTTTAAATCTTAAAATAATAATAAGGTAAAGTTTTTACCAAATCAAATGAATTTATTAATATTTTAAAAAAGAGTTTTGCCAAACGGCATTATATATAACATTCAGAATCAAACTAATCTATGAGCATCCAATTTCAAAGTTCGATACTGCAATTTTATAGGTAAAGACCACGCAAAGATAGTAAGGGCACTGTTGTGCCCAAACACTACTATAACATACAAACGTGAGACTTGCATAAATATTATTATGATGTGTCCCTTAATTAAATTATAATTAAACCACCGTCACAGAAAATATAATTATGGAGTGTAGAAAAAGATATAAAGTCCCAAATGCCTTGCACACCTTTTGCTATATTGCTAACAAAAAATATTTTGGGTTATTGTGTAACACACATTTTACTTTGTTAAGACGTAAGAGTAATATTTAAAAAAAAGCAATGAGATTGCAACGTCGCCATTGTGTTTGAACAGCCATAAACCGGTGTTGTTTTAATTCCATAAGTCTTTGTTTACCAAACCAAATCGACCAACAACTGTTGGTTGTTACTTAACTAAGTAGGTATGTGCTTAAGCAATTTGTACTGCTTTGAACTAGGTGGTATAAACGGCTTACAATTTTTAGTGAAATCAAAAATAATTAACAATACGTACCTCAAAACACTTATGGAACTGACTGTCGCCTTTGAATTACTTGACTGGACTGAGCTAAACTGAGCTTCTGATCATCAGCTGAGTAGGTAGTGGGAGGGTGTGTAAGGGACTGGAAATAAATGCAACTTTTTAGGGTTCCGTAGTCCAACAAGGAACCCTTTAGTTTCGCCACGTCTCCGTCCGTCCGCAGTTCAGCTCAGAGACCTTAAGTACCTACGTACTAGAAAACTGTACCTAATTTAGCATTGGTTTGAATTCTTATCTCCCCGCTAGTGGTAAAATAAAACATTGAAAAATATTTTTTTTTGGGATACCTACCTCTAACACAAGTAACTTGGGAATGTTTTACAGAGTACTTCCCGTGAACTCAGAATCTTGAAATTTGGTACGAAACAATGCCATACAGCACAGAAAAAGGAAACTAAAATCTAAAATTTAAATTTGCAAAGAACATAGTAAAGTAAATAAAAATAACGTTTAAAAGTAAGTTGTACATGGTGTTCAGTTTGGCTCACAGACGTGCAAATATTAAATTATTAAGTTATTATTATTACAAACATATACATAAATATATATAATTTACAGATAAAGGAAAAAATGCGAACACCGTATTTATTTAATCACATTACAACATTAGACATTTCTCATTCTCATGAACGCGTAGGTAGAGGTATTAATTTGAAATTCATATCAAATAGGTACTTACGTGTAGGTATAAAACCTTTAAGCTATAAGAAAGTCAAACTTCTTTGTTAACGGAATAAAAATAAACAGCAATTCATGCTGTATGTTTTCAAACTCGCAACTTCTTAGGTACTATGTACTTCCATTTGACCTGGAATCATGAAATTTTGGATGAAGCAATGCACATAAAAAGGAAAAAAAAACGAAATACGGAACCCTCGGTGCCAACACTATCGGACTTTTCAAATATTATTATTACTATTATGCCTTTGGAGAGTCGCCTGCAAAAGAAAAAAGAAAATTTTTAGAAAATATATATTTATTTTTCAACATAGTTCAATACACTTGGCCCAGTAAAGCTCCAACTTTTGTAACCCGTCCAACGTCCGAAGTCCGTCCCGACGTCGTCAATATAGGTCTCTGTGGCGGCGATAACCTCATCATTCGCCCAAATCTTTTGCTGGCGAGTTACTTTTCAGATTTGGGAACAAGAAATTTTCGCAAGAAGCCAAATCTGGAGAACACGGTGGATTCGTAGAACAATTCGACCAATTTGGCCATGACGACGGCGGAGGTGCGAGTCGGCGCGTTGTCATGGTCGACCCCCACGGCACTTTTTTCTTTACCAAATGGGCCCTTCAATTCGGCGTCGTATCGGCCTTATAATTCAGAATAGTAGAGCCCCGTGATTGTTTTACCCTTCTTGAGGTAATCGATGTAGATCACACCTTGCGAGTCCCAAAAACACTGGTCACTATCTTTCCGGCCGATCGAACAGTCTTCGCCTTCTTTGGAGCCGTTCGCCGGATAAAATCTACTGTTTCAACTGTGTTGGTCTCTGGTGTGTACCAGTGAACCCATGTTTTGTCAACAGTCACAAAAAGACGCAAGAACTCCACCAGATCGCGTTGAAACAGCGACAAACATGTCACTGATGTGCTCTCACGGTTGCGCTTGTTGTCTAGTGTGAGTAAACGCGGCACCCATCGCACAGACAACTTTTTCATATCCAGTTCTTCATGCAAAATATGATGCACTGTCCCTTCTGCAATGTTTACAGTCTCAGTTATCTCGCAAATTTTTAATCGCCGGTCTACCAACATGCGAGAGGTACGCAGTTTTTTAATGCTTTCGCATTAAATAAAAACTGTAAGAAGTAACTGTAACAGTAAGAAGAAATTCTTAGTTGCCGTTTTCGGTGCACCTGGGCATGGGTCATCAAAAATCGACGTGCGGCCACGAGCAAACTCGTTGAAACATTTTTGACGATCGCCATCGAAGGAGAAGAGTCGCCGTACACAGCATCTAAGCGCTCTTTGATTTCGCTGCACGTATTCCTTACAAAAACAGAGTCTAATCACTGTTATTTTCACATTTTTAGGGTTCGGTGGGCGAATGGCAAAAAATGGAACCCTTATAGTTTCGTCGAGTCCGTCTGTCTGTCTGTCCGTCCGTATGTCACTGCCACTTTATTCTGTAACTTCATCACACTGTTGAAATTTAATAGAAAGATGTATTCTGTTAACAGCTTAACGATTCTTATATAAAAAATAACAATCATGAAATTTCCCATACATGAAACTGAAACAGTTTTCTTTTGTCAAACCTGCGTGTGGTGTTTCTATGAATAGGTCTTTTAAAATGACATAGAGGATACTAAAACCATTTTCTTTTATAGTCTAACGTTTGATAGATAGACGCTTCCAAAGTGGTACAATGGGCGTCCCCAATCCCCTTCTATAGACAAACTACATCTACTCTACACAATTGAGTGCGTGCGTTCAACATCTTGCAATGTCCGTAAAACGTTTGTAGACAAAGGTACTCTTACCAATCTGTGGTTTGCAAACCCACGCATTGCACTGGTGCCGGGATCATCCATATTATTATTACTGGCGGTCCTCCGCAGCTGTGACTTTGGTAGCTTCTAAAGATATTTATTGAAATCAAATGATGTAAAGGTAATATTGTTTACTGCTCGTGATGATGAATATGTTTACTATGATATAAATACCCGCGTGCATCAAAAAACCTTTGAAAATAGTACATTATTTTGTATCATATTTATGAACATTAAAAAGGGTGTCGTGAGTCCATATCAGATAGACATTAAAGCTGTCGCGGACTTTATTATAGGACTTTTAAAGCAGAAAATCGCGTCACATATGTCTTTTTTTCATCTCTTCTGTTCGGAAAATTGAACTTTCATGTGGGTTTCTTTCGGGTGGAAACTTGGAAAGTAATTTAGTTTTAATTGCTACGATCAGCCCCCTTACTCTGGACACAAAACCCGATCCAATGAATATAGCCATCCCTGTCACACGCGTACACGGCCTGGTATAAGTGACAGGGATGGGTATATTCATTGGATCGGGTTTGGTGTCCAGAGTAAGGCCTCAGACATGGAGTTAAAGATCATTGAGTCACATCATATTATCAAAATAAACAAGCTTTCCATATTTTAAAGATAAGCTAAACAATGTTTATTATGGTCACTGATCTTAATAAATTACAATTGGTCTAATTTTTAACAATTTAAAATCTACAAATATAATATTCGGTTGCCCGCCATATTTAGTGTCACTTTTTTTTCATAATAAATTGTCACAGTCATTTTGTTTGTCTTTGACCCCTTTGACAATATATTTTTTTAGTGTGGTCGATTATTGCTCAGATTATTAAGCAGGCGGATGTTTGGGCGGAGGCGACTTGCCGCGATTTTGTTGTTTATTAATCTTCTTACTCACTCCCACCTTTAGCTGCCTCATAGCGCTATCTCATGAGGCAAAATTGAACCTGGAATTTGACATAATCTGTGGTAGTTTTAGTGACACGGTTAATTTCCGAATCTCTTTACGTCAAAATACGATCTATCGCCTGTCAGTCGCGGTTTCGTAGTAGCATTTTTGACGAATACGTCAAAACAACGAGCTTCGTGTCCGATGTCGGATTCGAAGTGTTATATATTATATAGTAAGCAATACGCCAAACGATAATCGTCTTGTCGGATATCGTTTTTCGTAGTTGACCTACTGTTGTCTCCTGTGCCGTTACTGTCTTTCTTATTGTGGTGTCTATGATTTATCAGAACCTTTTATTTATAAAGAAATCAAATGTGTCAAATGTCAAAGTGTCAATTTAGCTGAATAAAGCCAATATTTAATTTGGTTGTATCTTATTTCATAACAATTTATTCAGCTAAATAAATATGCCTAAAAATGACGGAGTCAAAAGAAGATATTAATACTACAACTGATTTTATCAAGGAAGCTAAAGAATTGGACAAGATGATGTTGGGTGGACTTTCACGATTTTTACGGCCCGACAAGTTTGAATCGGAGCCTGGTACTAACCTCGCCGAAATCAGGTGGGCCCATTGGCGTCACACATTTTTAAATTTCATCGCAGCTGAGTGCACTGAATCAACACCCGATTTCATAAAACTAAATTTACTTATAAATCATCTTGACGTAACTGTATACTCATATATTCGAGATTGTAAGCAATTTGATGAAGCAATACGATTATTGGATAATCTTTATACAAGGCAAAAAAACGACGTGCATGCTAGACATTTGTTATACACCCGGAAACAGCAACCGTCAGAAACACTCTCGGACTATCTACGATCCTTGAAAATACTTGCCCATGATTGTAAGTTCAAATCCGTTTCAGCTGAAGAGTACAGAGATGAATATATTCGCGATGCTTTTATCGCTGGCATCTGCTCTCAATCAATAAGGCAGCGACTTTTGGAAAACATTACATTAAATTTAGAAGAAGCTCAAAACCAAGCTCTTTCTCTGGAAATGGCGGAAACAAATTGCAAATCTTTCCAAGCGTCTGGCGATATACATCTAAATGCTCAAAATATTCGTCAATCTGCAGAAGTCTCCAGAACTCTATCACCCCAACGACGACGGAAGCGATGTTTTTTTTGCGGAGGTAACATTCATCAGAGAATCAAATGTCCTGCGTATAATGCTACTTGTCAATTGTGTTCTAAATCTGGTCATTTTGCAAATGTATGTAGAAGTCAAAAGCAAGCAATGAACCTTGTCGTCCCCAAGCAAGATACAACGATTGATAAAGAGGATACTAATATGCCTTCCACTAGTTCTTCTTCATACACTAACGTTGTTCTATCTGCATCACCGGCCAGTTTACAAAAAGCAACTGTATCTATTATTATAAACAATCTACGTGCCGATGCCCTCATAGATACTGGCAGCTCTGTCAGTTTCATTGATAAAGATTTAGCGCACAATATGAAGCTTAAAAAGAAACATTGTGATCAAACTATCACACTGGCCTCTCTGAATAATGTTTCTCGTGTCGATGGTGCTTGTTTTGCAACACTACAAATTGGAAAACACATTTACAAAAATCGACAACTACTGATAGTTAATAACTTATGTGCGGATATAATAATTGGACATGATTTACTAAAAGATCACTCATCATTGGAATTCAACTTGGGTGGTGATAAAGAACCTCTTAAAATCTGTAGTGTCATGCAAGCTTCTGTACCGCCCGCTTCAGTTTTTGGTAATCTATCTCCGGATCTAAAACCTATTGCTATTAAATCAAGGAGACATTCGGAAGAAGATCAGAAATTTATAGAGAAAGAAATAGGTCAGCTTTTAGAAGCCGGAATAATTGAACCTAGTATGTCTTCCTGGAGAGCACAAGTTCTAATAGCTGGAGGAGCTAATCACAAAAAGAGGATGGTAATCGATTACTCTCGGACCATAAATAAATTTACCTATTTAGATGCCTATCCCCTTCCTCACATCGAATCTATAATTAACAAAGTAGCAACGTATAATTACTTCAGTCAAATTGACTTAAAAAGTGCATATCATCAGATTCCGATATTAATAAAAGAAAAACCATTTACAGCTTTTGAAGCATGCGGAAACTTATATCAATTCACGAGAATTCCATTTGGTGTCACTAATGGCGTTGCGGCTTTCCAGAGGTCGTTACAGTACATCATAAAATCAGAGAACCTAACTGGCACGTACGCTTACCTTGATGACGTCACCATATGTGGTAAAACGAAAGAAATTCATGATCAGAACCTCGCCAAATTCATGAGCGCTGTAAAGAAATTCAAGTTGACTATCAACGAGCAAAAATCTACCTTCTGTACCGACAAAATCAATCTTTTAGGCTATACCATTCACAATAACGAAATAAAACCAGATAAGGACAGATTAGATCCATTACTTAAGCTCCCAATACCGAATGACATTCAAGCCCTCAGAAGAGCTCTGGGTATGTTTGCTCATTACTCCAAATGGATAAAGAATTTCTCTGAAAGAATTAGTCCCTTGTCAAATGCCGCTTTCCCTCTAAATGAGGAAGCATGTCGCAGTTTCAATTCCATAAAAGAAGATATAGCTAAAGCAACTTTAACAGCAATTGATGAAAACGCTAGATTCGTTGTTGAGAGTGACGCATCAGATCATGCCATAGCTGCAACTCTCTCTCAAGGTGATCGTCCAGTAGCATTCTTTTCCAGATCTTTATCTGACACAGAACGCAGACATTCTATTATCGAAAAAGAAGCTCAAGCAATAATTGAATCTTTGAGAAAATGGCGACACTATCTGATTGGTAGACACTTCCTACTAATAACTGACCAACAATCTGTTTCTTTCATGTTCAATCAGAATCACACAAGCAAAATCAAAAATGATAAAGTAGAAAGATGGCGCCTCGAAATGTCTTGTTTTAAATATGATATCGTTTATCGACCTGGAAAAGAAAATGTATCCGCAGATGCACTCTCTAGAGTAGTAAGTGCCAATATTAATCTTGATAAACTGTATCAATTTCACGATGCTCTTTGTCATCCAGGGGTTACTAGAATGGCTCATTGGATAAAAGCTAAAAATTTGCCATATTCTATTGATGACATTAGGAAAATGACTTCATCGTGCTCTATTTGTGCTCAAATAAAACCGCGATTCATGAAATTTCAAGGACAGCTTATAAAAGCGACTTCATGTTTGGAGCGGCTAAATATTGACTTTAAAGGCCCTTTGCCATCTAGCACTCAAAACAAGTACATCCTTACGATGGTAGACGAATACTCACGTTTTCCTTTTGCCTACCCCTGCAAAGATATGACGTCTGGTACCGTCATAAAGTGTTTGGCGGATGTATTTTATACTTTTGGAATACCCCAATTTATACATTCCGATAGAGGTAGATCTTTTATGTCGGATGAAGTGCGAAAATTTTTACAATCCCTTGGAATATCTAGCAGCCGAACGACACCATACAATCCAGAAGGTAACGGCCAAGTAGAAAGACTAAACGGAACACTGTGGAAAACGATACAGCTTTGTCTTAAATCAAAAAAGCTCCAAGCGGAAAATTGGGAGCAGGTGTTACCCGCGGCTCTACATTCCATTCGATCTTTACTATGCACATCGATAAATATGACACCGCACGAGCGTATGTTCACGCATCCACGTCGCACTCCTGTCGGAGAAAGCATACCTTCCTGGCTACTTTCACCGGGTCCGGTACTTATGAGAAGACATGTAAGAAATTCAAAGTATGATCCAATAGCAGATGAGGTAGAGCTAATTATGCCAAACCCATCATACTCTTATGTGAAATTACCTGATGGCCGTCAGACTATTGTGGCTAACAAGTTCTTAGCTCCGTTGCCTAGGGACGAAACGGATGATGCAGAGCAAGATGATCAGATCCAGAATGATCGCAACTGCAATGAACCATTAGTCATACGTCCCGATGTGGAGCCAGATCCCGAGCCTGAAGCTATTGAAGTACTACGACGATCATCCCGTATTCGTCGCGCTCCTACTTATCTCAATGATTACGAGTTATGATTTGTAGGCGGGAAGAATGTGGTGTCTATGATTTATCAGAACCTTTTATTTATAAAGAAATCAAATGTGTCAAATGTCAAAGTGTCAATTTAGCTGAATAAAGCCAATATTTAATTTGGTTGTATCTTATTTCATAACACTTATCGTGTATTTTATGTATAACGACAGTTAACAAACAGATATGTGATGTAAAAACTTGAGGTTTCATCTCTCGCCAAACAATATAATATTTTATCATCGCATCATAATCTCACAGCTAAATTTATTTATTTTTCCTCACAGTCGAAATGAAAAATAGTATGTTTAACTCGGGTGGAAGCACCCACTTTCGAATTATAAGCGCTCTCTCCGTTCGAGCGCCAAAAACACCATCCAGTGAAATGGGTCACTTTCTTCCCTTGTATATCAATCTAATATTATTTATAACTTTTTACGCTGCGTACGCAACGGAAGCTCTCAAAAGAAATATTTTTCCTCCGTTTTTGCAACAATGTTCATCATTGCTCTGCCTCTATAAGTCGCATCGTGATGTCTTATACAATTAAGCTATCTAACACTAAAAGATATTTTCAAATCGGTCTAGTAGTTCCTGACATTAGCGCATTTAAACGAACAAACTCTTCATCTTTATAATATTAGTAAAGGTGTCCCGAAAACGATGGATAACCTTGTTACTGTCGATAGGCCTCCTTATGATCTAATATTAAATTTACGGTACGGTACAAATATTACGGTTTTAAAGATTTTCCACTTTTTGTGTTTTATGATAAAATTGCCATCATCAGATGGCTCAGCTACCTCAGCTTCTATTAGTCCCTTAAGCGAATGTGAACGAGACACAATGCAAATTCTATTGTTATGCGGTCGCCTGCAGCCGCTCGGGTGTTGAAGCATTAAGAATCACCTGGTTTTAACAGTTTGTGCAAATAAGTGACAACAAAATTTGCTATAAAACGTTGCTTCATACCAAATTTCAAGATTCTAGGTCGACTGGAAGTACCCTTTAGGTTTTGATTCCCTTGCGAGTACTTGCGAGTTTCAAAATATGCAGCTTAAATTGCTGTTTCTTTTGATTGCGTTGACATAGAAGTTTGATTTTGTTACAGCTTAAAGGTATTATAGACCTGAGTATTTGGTATGAATTTCAATTTAATACCTCTACGCGTTTATGAGGAAATGGGTAGTAAGTTTAAAATTATTAAAAAAATATATAGTGATGTAACTAAAAATTTATGGTTTTCGCAATTTTTCCTTTATCTATGCTATAAGACGTTGCTTCGTACCAAATTTCAAGATTCTGAGTTCACGGGAAGCACCCTGTAGGTTTTGATTCCCTTGCAAGTGTCGAAAATTAGCGGCATAAACGGCTGTATCTTTTGATTGCGTTGGCTTAGAAGTTTGATTTTTTCACAGCTTCAAAGGATAGTATAAATTTCAGCTTCATACCTCCACGCGTTCCTGAGAAAAAGGGTCTTGACAGACGGACGGACAGACGGACAACAAAGTGATCCTATAAGGGTTCCGTTTTTTCCTTTTGAGGTACGGAACCCTAAAAACGTGCGTAAGTACATATTATTTTAAATTGCGTTATTGAACTTAACTATAAGGTTCTATATTTACTTAAGGCACATTAATTATTTTTGTTTTACTATTTATATTTAAGTTAGTAAAATCCAATTACCCTCTACTATGCCACTACTTGCAATGTGTAACCAGTCCTTTAATTCTGGGTCACGTAAGTTTTGGGTATACTGTGGTTTAGGCATAATTAATTGAACATGAACATTGAAACCTTAAAACCTCGCTGAATACAATAAAGGTAAAGGTATACGGACAACAGCACAGCACGTCATGGTAATAAAATCAAAGACAACCCAGAAAAATACAGTAACCCTATGAAGCAAATCAAACTTGACCCAGTTCCCATATAAATAAAGTCCATAATCATAATCGTTTAAGAAATTGGCCAAGTAATCAAGGGAATTCCGTAAAACCACCACCTTAGTTCTGTTGTGTTGCCTCCACAACAAAAATATGTACCTATCCTATTTTAAAAAATCTATTTATAATTAAGTATTTTTGTTAATTGTACTAGTGAGTGCTTAGTGGTTGTTGTGGTGCCTTACCACTAATTGAAGCAATCAAAGACTCTAGAAAAATCCACTAGCCACTAAATCCAATATTTATTCGCTAAAAGGATAGTCTAAACCACCAGAACTAGTGGAAAATCCACTGAGTTGGCAACACTGCAAGCACCGGCAAAATATGTTCTCGGTCGCTCTCGCTCTCGCTCCATATAACGGTGAGACAGCAGAACGCTGTCAATCTGTTCAGTTTTCGTGCCTGACACCTTCCTAGCACGGTCATGGTATTACAATAAAATATGGAGCCTGCACGTCGTTTATTCATACTTTTAAAAAAATACCTTTCAGACTTTCCGAATTTGTGTGTGTATGTGTTTATGTGTAAACACGTAATAAAAGAATTTATTGATAAATACTTCTGTCACATTTTTTTATTAAAGAGTTATTATAAAAGGGACACATAAAATACAATATGTTCATTTTTAATCGCCTGCCGCGGCGGCTTTCCTTGATGTCAGCTGGGTAGCTACTGCTGTCCTATCTGTAAACAAAAAAACAGTATTAATTTACAACTATAGAGTAGAAGTTTATCTGGTACCTACTACCACTTTTTCTAGACTTGAAGATACGTTTTATTTTACCTGTATTTTACAAATGTATCCACTTTCACTGTAACACATAAGTAACTCATTAAGACCAAAAAAACTATCCTTGATATTTTCAGTGATATGCTATCACAGAGAATCTTAGCATTACAAATCCATCAGTTCTTTGGAATACAAGGTACCTATTGTTTTTTTTTTTAATTTAAACTAAGATAGTAATTTTGATAGTACATCAAGGTCACTGCCGGCTAACCACTTTCAATTCGAACGAAATTCGCCTATACACACGACAAAAAACGAGAGTAGCTCTTCAAATAGCCGATGCGAGGTGGAAGCGCGCTTTGGCTCATAGGTAAAGTGGTTAGGTGGCCGGTATATTCGATAGTAACTTTATTTAGGCTTAAACGTCACGAACAGTCTTCTTGACAATCTTTAAAACATAACAGCATGTCCCTTCATGCAACAGCACGACCCCGTTCTGTGATAATAACTATTTTTATATTGTGTCTTAAGTTTGGGAGCGAATTAACAGTCGAAAGTAGTACTTACGGGATAGGAGCAGCCATAGCGACGGCTGTCAGTTGGGAGATGATGCTGCCAGCGGCCAAGTTGCCGTAGTATGCCTGCGCGGCAGCTGCGGTGCTCCCAGCCAGGATTCCCCCACTGCTGAAGCCCATCATTGGGGCCACCCACGCAGCGCCCAGGCCGCCGGTGCCGTAAATCACCGCTGCTCCAGCAACGTTAACTACTAATGCCGATAACAGACCCATGTTTCCTGAAAATGTAAACAAAATGTCAAAGAACCAATTTTGTTCAGACCTATGAGATTGTTAAACATTTTTGTAACTTAAAACTTAAATATCTGACGATTAGTTTAAATCTTAAAATAATAATAAGGTAAAGTTTTTACCAAATCAAATGAATTTAAAGAGTTTTGCCAAACGGCATTATATATAACATTCAGAATCAAACTAATCTATGAGCACCCAATTTCAAAGTTCGATACTGCAATTTTATAGGTAAAGACCACGCAAAGATAGTAAGGGCACTGTGGTGCCCAAACACTACTATAACATACAAACGTGAGACTTGCATAAATATTATTATGATGTGTCCCTTAATTAAATTATAATTAAACCACCGTCACAGAAAATATAATTATGGAGTGTAGAAAAAGATATAAAGTCCCAAATGCCTTGCACACCTTTTGCTATATTGCTAACAAAAAATATTTTGGGTTATTGTGTAACACACATTTTACTTTGTTAAGACGTAAGAGTAATATTTAAAAAAAAGCAATGAGATTGCAACGTCGCCATTTTGTTTGAACAACCATAAACCGGTGTTGTTTTAATTCCATAAGTCTTTGTTTACCAAACCAAATCGACCAACAACTGTTGGTTGTTACTTAACTAAGTAGGTATGTGCTTAAGCAATTTGTACTGCTTTGAACTAGGTGGTATAAACGGCTTACAATTTTTAGTGAAATCAAAAATAATTAACAATACGTACCTCAAAACACTTATGGAACTGACTGTCGCCTTTGAATTACTTGACTGGACTGAGCTTCTGATCATCAGCTGAGTAGTGGGAGGGTGTGTATGGGACTGGAAATAAATGCACCTTTTTAGGGTTCCGTAGTCCAACAAGGAACCCTTTAGTTTCGCCACGTCTCCGTCCGTCCGCAGTTCAGCTCAGAGACCTTAAGTACCTACGTACAAGAAAACTGTACCTAATTTAGCATTGGTTTGAATTCTTATCTCCCCGCCAGTGGTAAAATAAAACATTGAAAAAAATTTTTTTTTGGGATACCTACTTCTAACACAAGTAACTTCGGAATGTTTTACAGAGTACTTCCCGTGAACTCAGAATCTTGAAATTTGGTACGAAACAATGCCATACAGCACAGAAAAAGGAAACTAAAATCTAAAATTTAAATTTGCAAAGAACACAGTAAAGTAAATAAAGATAACGTTTAAAAGTAAGTTGTACATGGTGTTCAGTTTGGCTCACAGACGTGCAAATATTAAATTATTAAGTTATTATTATTACAAACATATACATAAATATATATAATTTACAGATAAAGGAAAAATTGCGAACACCGTATTTATTTAATCACATTACAACATTAGACATTTCTCATTCTCATGAACGCGTAGGTAGAGGTATTAATTTGAAATTCATATCAAATAGGTACTTACGTGTAGGTATAAAACCTTTACGCTATAAGAAAGTCAAACTTCTTTGTTAACGGAATAAAAATAAACCACAATTCATGCTGTATGTTTTCAAACTCGCAACTTCTTAGGTACTATGTACTACCATTTGACCTGGAATCATGAAATTTTGAATGAAGCAATGCACATAAAAAGGAAAAAAAAACGAAATACGGAACCCTCGGTGCCAACACTATCGGACTTTTCAAATATTATTATTACTATTATGCCTTTGGAGAGTCGTTTGGGGAATCCCCTTCTATAGACAAACTACATCTACTCTACACAATTGAGTGCGTGCGTTCAACATCTTGCAATGTCCGTAAAACGTTTGTAGACAAAGGTACTCTTACCAATCTGTGGTTTGCAAACCCACGCATTGCACTGGTGCCGGGATCATCCATATTATTATTACTGGCGGTCCTCCGCAGCTGTGACTTTGGTAGCTTCTAAAGATATTTATTGAAATCAAATGATGTAAAGGTAATATTGTTTACTGCTCGTGATGATGAATATGTTTACTATGATATAAATACCCGCGTGCATCAAAAAACCTTTGAGAATAGTACATTATTTTGTATCATATTTATGAACATTAAAAAGGGTGTCGTGAGTCCATATCAGATAGACATTAAAGCTGTCGCGAACTTTATTATAGGACTTTTAAAGCAGAAAATCCCGTCACATATGTTTTTTTTTCATCTCTTCTGTTCGGAAAATTGAACTTTCATGTGGGTTTCTTTCGGGTGGAAACTTGGAAAGTAATTTAGTTTTAATTGCTACGATCAGCCCCCTTACTCTGGACACAAAACCCGATCCAATGAATATAGCCATCCCTGTCACACGCGTACACGGCCTGGTATAAGTGACAGGGATGGGTATATTCATTGGATCGGGTTTGGTGTCCAGAGTAAGGCCTCAGACATGGAGTTAAAGATCATTGAGTCACATCATATTATCAAAATAAACGAACTTTCCATATTTTAAAGATAAGCTAAACAATGTTTATTATGGTCACTGATCTTAAAAAATTACAATTGGTCTAATTTTTAACAATTTAAAATCTACAAATATAATATTCGGTTGCCCGCCATATTTAGTGTCACTTTTTTTTCATAATAAATTGTCACAGTCATTTTGTTTGTCTTTGACCCCTTTGACAATATATTTTTTTAGTGTGGTCGATTATTGCTCAGATTATTAAGCAGGCGGATGTTTGGGCGGAGGCGACTTGCCGCGATTTTGTTGTTTATTAATCTTCTTACTCACTCCCACCTTTAGCTGCCTCATAGCGCTATCTCATGAGGCAAAATTGAACCTGGAATTTGACATAATCTGTGGTAGTTTAGTGACACGGTTAATTTCCGAATCTCTTTACGTCAAAATACGATCTATCGCCTGTCAGTCGCGGTTTCGTAGTAGCATTTTTGACGAATACGTCAAAACAACGAGCTTCGTGTCCGATGTCGGATTCGAAGTGTTATATATTATATAGTAAGCAATACGCCAAACGATAATCGTCTTGTCGGATATCGTTTTTCGTAGTTGACCTACTGTTGTCTCCTGTGCCGTTACTGTCTTTCTTATCGTGTATTTTATGTATAACGACAGTTAACAAACAGATATGTGATGTAAAAACTTGAGGTTTCATCTCTCGCCAAACAATATAATATTTTATCATCGCATCATAATCTCACAGCTAAATTTATTTATTTTTCCTCACAGTCGAAATGAAAAATAGTATGTTTAACTCGGGTGGAAGCACCCACTTTCGAATTATAAGCGCTCTCTCCGTTCGAGCGCCAAAAACACCATCCAGTGAAATGGGTCACTTTCTTCCCTTGTATATCAATCTAATATTATTTATAACTTTTTACGCTGCGTACGCAACGGAAGCTCTCAAAAGAAATATTTTTCCTCCGTTTTTGCAACAATGTTCATCATTGCTCTGCCTCTATAAGTCGCATCGTGATGTCTTATACAATTAAGCTATCTAACACTAAAAGATATTTTCAAATCGGTCTAGTAGTTCCTGACATTAGCGCATTTAAACGAACAAACTCTTCATCTTTATAATATTAGTAAAGGTGTCCCGAAAACGATGGATAACCTTGTTACTGTCGATAGGCCTCCTTATGATCTAATATTAAATTTACGGTACGGTACAAATATTACGGTTTTAAAGATTTTCCACTTTTTGTGTTTTATGATAAAATTGCCATCATCAGATGGCTCAGCTACCTCAGCTTCTATTAGTCCCTTAAGCGAATGTGAACGAGACACAATGCAAATTCTATTGTTATGCGGTCGCCTGCAGCCGCTCGGGTGTTGAAGCATTAAGAATCACCTGGTTTTAACAGTTTGTGCAAATAAGTGACAACAAATTTTGCTATAAAACGTTGCTTCATGCCAAATTTCAAGATTCTAGGTCGACTGGAAGTACCCTTTAGGTTTTGATTCCCTTGCGAGTACTTGCGAGTTTCAAAATATGCAGCTTAAATTGCTGTTTCTTTTGATTGCGTTGACATAGAAGTTTGATTTTGTTACAGCTTAAAGGTATTATAGACCTGAGTATTTGGTATGAATTTCAATTTAATACCTCTACGCGTTTATGAGGAAATGGGTAGTAAGTTTAAAATTATTAAAAAAATTTATAGTGATGTAACTAAAAATTTATGGTTTTGGCAATTTTTCCTTTATCTATGCTATAAGACGTTGCTTCGTACCAAATTTCAAGATTCTGAGTTCACGGGAAGCACCCTGTAGGTTTTGATTCCCTTGCAAGTGTCGAAAATTAGCGGCATAAACGGCTGTATCTTTTGATTGCGTTGGCTTAGAAGTTTGATTTTTTCACAGCTTCAAAGGACAGTAGACCTGAGTAATTGATATAAATTTCAGCTTCATACCTCTACGCGTTCCTGAGAAAAAGGGTCTTGACAGACGGACGGACAGACGGACAACAAAGTGATCCTATAAGGGTTCCGTTTTTTCCTTTTGGGGTACGGAACCCTAAAAACGTGCGTAAGTACATATTATTTTAAAATGCGTTATTGAACTTAACTATAAGGTTCTATATTTACTTAAGGCACATTAATTATTTTTGTTTTACTATTTATATTTAAGTTAGTAAAATCCAATTACCCTCTACTATGCCACTACTTGCAATGTGTAACCAGTCCTTTAATTCTGGGTCACGTAAGTTTTGGGTATACTGTGGTTTAGGCATAATTAATTGAACATGAACATTGAAACCTTAAAACCTCGCTGAATACAATAAAGGTAACTATACGGACAACAGCACGTCATGGTAATAAAATCAAAGACAAACCAGAAAAATACAGTAACCCTATGAAGCAAATCAAACTTGACCCAGTTCCCATATAAATAAAGTCCATAATCATAATCGTTTAAGAAATTGGCCAAGTAATCAAGGGAATTCCGTAAAACCACCACCTTAGTTCTGTTGTGTTGCCTCCACAACAAAAATATGTACCTATCCTATTTTAAAAATCTATTTATAATTAAGTATTTTTGTTAATTGTACTAGTGAGTGCTTAGTGGTTGTTGTGGTGCCTTACCACTAATTGAAGCAATCAAAGACTCTAGAAAAATCCACTAGCCACTAAATCCAATATTTATTCGCTAAAAGGATAGTCTAAACCACCAGAACTAGTGGAAAATTCACTGAGTTGGCAACACTGCAAGCACCGGCAAAATATGTTCTCGGTCGCTCTCGCTCTCGCTCCATATAACGGTGAGACAGCAGGGGCCCTATTTTTGAAATCCTTCGTATGACTTATTTCAAACGTATACGCCTAAAATTTCACTCGTCCACCCAAGTCACTTCAACGCAGTTTTTCGTATTTTTGAATCATTCGACTGCGGTGTTGCCATTTTACAAAGAATTGATAAAATAATGTCTTTTTACCAAAGATTAAACAAACCGGTAACATTCGCAACCGTAATTTTGACGATATTTTGGCTGTATATTCAAAACGTTAGCCTTTTTAAAAAGAAAAAACTATTAAAGTCACATCACTTGTCAACATAACAGGAGTTTAGCGCGGGAAACGAGAAGAGGAAGTTGGATTTTGTTTCTTCATTTTAGTAATTGTTTTTTTTCTAGTAAATTATTGTGATTTTGTGGTGGAATCATCATAATAATGTGTGCTTTTGAAGAAAACAATGAAGACAAAGGAGGAAACAAAGTAAAGCGTGCTCTGATCGCAGATCGCGCCCTCTGATTCGGATCGTTATTCTCGTGCTAAACTTCATTCAGCATTGAAATGCGAACGCCAGCCCCGCATTTCAATGAGTTAGGTTAGGCTAGTTTTTTTTTTTTTTTTTTTTTTTTTTTGGTATCTTTGCACGACTAGTGCATTCGCCACAGACGGGTGTAAAAGGTAGGGAAACAAGGAAAAATGAAGGAACGGAGCGGAATGAATGGGATGGGATCAGGTTAGTTTGTTGATAAACAAATTGACAGTTGTAAACATCATTAGTTCTTCATCTACTTTCTTATAATTTAATATTATTACTTACAATAAATAAAGATAGGATATTATAAATATCTGTATTATTCATACATAATAAAGTTACAATAGATGTGGGAAGAGGGATACGTTGGGATTCAAGAGCGGAAAACAAAGAGGTATGATCTAATAAAGGACACGAAAAGAAGATGTGGTTCAGATCACCTATGTCAGTACCACATTCACATAAGTTAGAGTCAATTATTTGCAGTCTAGCGAGATGAGCTTGAGTGCAAACGTGTCCCAGCCTCATACGGATGATGCATGTAGTAACTGTCTTGCCAAGCTTCATGAAGTGAAACCATGGTTTTTTAGGAACTAAAGGTTGAATAATTTTGAAGTGTTTACCTTTGATCCGTCCACTAACGTCCCAATCTCCACTCCACAGGTTGTGAAGATGAATTTTGGGAAGCGTAAGCAGGTCACAACAAAAGTTTTTATAAGGAAACATATCTCCGTCATCTACAGCTTCATTCGCCAGCCTGTTGGCCCTTTCATTGCCAAAAATACCATGATGACCAGGAATCCATCCAAAACAAATAGTTTGGCCACTGGAAGTAGCTTTTTGAAGTAATTTTCTGGACTCAAATAGGATTGGATTACCAGAACTGTAGTAAAAGGGGAACTTTTCTAGAGCTTGTAAAGCACTCTTAGAGTCTGTAAGTATTAAAGATTTACGTAACTTCATAAGCAAAATATACTCAATAGCTTTAAAAATTCCAAAAAGTTCTCCTGTTTGAACAGATGCTTCTGGAGGAAGTTTAATTTTTTGAATAATACCTAATTGGTGGTGGTATACTCCAATGCCTACAATGCCAGTACTATTGTGTTTAGAGGCATCACTATAAATACAATGCCAGTCTTGCCAATCCTGATCAAGAGTAAAATTTAGTTTAGTATTGGCATTAGTGTCATTTTTAAAAATTCCTAAATCAGAATGAATTGTTGGGGAAATAACGAGAGACTCGAAATCAGTGCAAAATATAGGAAGATACTGAGATTTGTGAGTCGGGGCTTGAAATGATATAAATTTACGGTAGCTTATAACCATGCAAGGTATCTTTTTGTGAGTCCAATATGGGGAATCATTTATGTATTCAGATAAAGTTTGCAATTTAGATAAAAGAGGGTGATTATGAAACTGGAAGGAGCGAAAAATAAATTTATCACATAATTGCTGGCGCCTAAATGCCAAAGGAGGTTCTCCACATTCGACTTGCATGGCATTGATAGGACTGGACTTCATAGCCCCTAATACAATTCTTAATGCTTTATACTGAATACTATCTAATTTTTTTAAACCAGTGATATAACAAGGTTCCAAAAAGTATGAGCCATAATCTAAATTACTTCTAATCAATGCATTATATACAAGTCTAAGGGTGAAAGGGTGAGCACCCCACCACACTCCTGATAAACATCTGAGAACATTTAGAAGTCTTTCACACTTGGTGGAAATGTAGTAGCAGTGAGGAATGCCAGTGAATTTTGAATCTAGAATTACTCCTAGGAATTTAGCTTCTGTATGAACTGGAATATCAGATCCATTATATTTTACAGAAACATGAGGAGGTGAACGCATGCGAGAAAATAATACTACACTACTTTTCGGAACAGAGAGATTCAAGCCATGAAGATCCAGCCATGTTTTCAAATTACCTAGAGAAGATGTTAAAGTGTGGGAACATTCAGTCACAGATTTACCAATAACATAAAGGAGTAAATCATCTGCATACTGTAAAACATTTAACCCAACCACATGAATGGAATTTTCCAAATCATAGGTATAAATATTGTAAAGTATTGGGGATAATACCGAACCTTGAGGAATTCCTTTCCAGATTAAGCGAGATTTATGCATATTTCCTTGTTTGATATGTATTGATCTTTCTGATAACATGTTGACTATGAAATTAATAAACACAGAAGGAACTTGTAATAAAAGCATTTTATTCCTCAAGATAGGTATCAACACCGAATCGTAGGCAGCTGATATATCTAGAAAGGTCGCTAAAATAGCTTCATTTTGAGTGAATGCTAACCTGATGTCAGCAGTAAAAATTCCTAAGCTGTCCATAGTACTTTTTCCTTTGCGAAAACCGAATTGACTTGAAGCTAGTAAGCCATTACTTTCCAAGTGCCATTCTAAGCGATTCTTCACTAGGTGCTCAGCAATCTTGGCCAGCACAGATGAAAGGGCAATAGGTCTAAAAGATGAGGATTCTAGTGGGGACTTATGGGGTTTTAGTACTGGGATCACTTCTTGAGATTTCCAACCTGGAGGAATGACACCAGAAAATACAACAGTATTTATAATAGATAAATAATAAGAAAGAGATGAGTCATTTAGATGAGATAAAAATGAATATGGGATGCTATCTAAGCCAGGAGCTGAATCTTTGACATGAGACAATATTCCTCTGAGTTCATACAGACTAAATGGAGAATTGATACCAGAACTTATTTCAGGAGAAGCAGATAAAATACTGGAATTAAATTCAGGGACAAAAGGAGGAGCAAGAGAATCTAAAAAATTGTCAGCAATTTTATCCTGAAGCAAACATTGTTCAGTTTCTTTGAACACAGATCTAAACCGGCGAACATTATTCCATACAGCAGAAGGAGGAGTGTCTGGAGATAATGAGGAGCAGAATTTTTTCCATCCCTCCCACTTTTTCTTTTTAAACAATTTGCGAGTAGTGGTTATTAACTCAGATAAAATATTTAGATTTGCCATAGTGGAATTTAATTTATATATTTTTTCTGCTTCTTTTCTTTTCTTAATTGCAGCAGTGCATTCTTGATCCCACCATGGAGGGGAAGGGATTTTACTGGAACTAGGTTTTTTAAAAGGGAATATTTCATCAGCAGCCTCTACTAAAATTGAAGCAAGAGCTTCAGCACAAACAGTTGAATTGTTGCTACTGACTGGAGGAAGAGAACCTATTTTTTCATCAACTTTAACTTTATATGTACTCCAATCGGCATTATTCAAATTATGTTTAATACGAGGCTTATGTACAAATGTTTTTTTGCCAAATGTAGTTGGGAAAGTAATAAGGACAGGGAAGTGATCACTTCCATATGAAGAGGAAAGTGTACACCAAGTAAGAGAGGAGGCTAGACTAGGAGAGCATATAGAAAGGTCTGGGGCACTTTTTCCTTCATTTGGAGGAGTGCGGCGGGTAGGTACACCTGTATTAAGTAGACATAAATTATGCTTGTCTAATATGTCTATAATTCTACTACCATAACAATTAGAAACAGAGCTACCCCACAAATTATGTTGGGCGTTAAAGTCACCCATTATAAGAATGGGTTTAGGCAGCAAAGAAATGATTTGATCTAATTCATTGAAGATAGAAGAAGAAGGATGAGGGATGTATAATGAAACAAAACATATATGATTAACTTTAATTGCAATTATGGAGAGATCAGTATTGTGATGCGGGATAGGGATGTGGATGAAGGGTAAAGAGCTATGAACCAGGAGAGCTACACCAGCATAGCTGTCAGAGCGATCTTCTCTAATACAAGAGAAATTCTTAATTTTAAAAAGAGACTCTGGCTTAAGCCAGGTCTCTTGGATGGCAACAATAAACGGATTAAATCGATTTATTTGATAAATTAAGTCACTTTTTTTTGAACTAACACTGCGGCAATTCCATTGAATCACCTTTTCCAGACTCAATGTAATTAGACCTAACAATTTCATTTTGGGGTTGGGCAACGTGGGACGGTGAAGATATGAAATTGGATTGATTCAACATGGTTATTAGGGTTGATAATAATTCTTTTATAGTCATATTATCATGAGAGTTAATTAAATTACTATTTATAAGAGTACATCCACTTTTTGTGATGGGATTGTTGTAATCTTTAATAATGGCTTCATGGGCTGCTCGGTCATAACCTTTGCTTTGTGGAGGAGGAGAACTGGGTTTTTTGAAAATTGTCTTTTTGTAAGATGTTATGGTACTAGCATTTTTACCATTGTTAGTATTTGGAGCATAAGAAAACTTTGGTTCGCTAAACTGTGATGAAGCGGTTGAAATCAAAACATCTGCATAAGACTTCGATAGAGGAGGATGTAATTTGACTGCCTCAGCATATGATATGCAGGACTTGGCCATGGTTTCTTTAATAGCTCTTTGGCGAGTGTACTCCTGGCATTTTCTATTAGTCGCAAAGTGATTACCAGAACAAAGACAGCAAGAAACAGACTCCTCATCCACTGAGCAACTATCACCGGAGTGGTTTTGCCCACATTTATAGCATTTAGGTGTTGATCTGCATTGAGATTTAATGTGACCATATCGGCAACAATTAAAACATTGTATGGTAGGGTAAATATATAAATCTACTGGCAACGAATTGTAGCACATATAAACTCTCTTTGGTAATACCTGCCCATCAAATGTTTTTTTTTTTTTTTTTTTTTTTTTTTAATGGCAATCTGCGGCCTTCGCCTTGCCAGAGTCGAGTTTAAAACGGGGAAACGGGAAAAAAGGAAACATTTGCGGAAAATGCGGAATTTACAACAGAAAGGATCAGGAGAGGAAAGGAATAAAACATATTTACACTTATATACATGAATAAAACATATTAGATTTTTATATTGTTAGAAGAAATAAAAGATACTATACATTTATACACATCACTACTTTTGGTATGTAATAAGGAAATGGTAGAGGTAGGAAATGGTATGCGTAACGATAATAATTCTGCAAGGAACAAGGTTCGGTCATACCGTGGGCAAGAAAAGATAATATGATTCAAGTCCTCTACGTCCTCACCACACTCACATACTTCATCATCAACAATTTTAAGTTTGGCAAGATGTGCGCGAGTGCAAGTATGGCCTAAACGCATTCTTGAAATTATGGATGTTTCAGTTTTGCCTAATTTCAATTTAAAGAACCACGGCTTGACCGGAATCTTTGGTTGTATTTTGAAAAAGAATCTACCTTTGAGATAACTGGAGTTCTCCCATTCTTCTTGCCACTCTTGGGTGAACTTAGCTTTAGGGATTGTTGCTAAGTCGTGGCAGTAATTCACATACGGAAACGTGTCTCCACAATGCACAGCCTCATTTGCAAGCCGATCAGCTATTTCGTTGCCTTTAATATTTCTGTGGCTTGGAAGCCACGCAAAATGTACTAAGTACCCTCTTACTGTACATTTACGAATTGCACTTCTGATTTCATACAAAACCGGGTACTGTTTTGACTTAAATGGAAACTTTTCCAATGCTTGTAAAGCGCTTTTGGAGTCAGTAAAAATAACAGATTTTGATAACCTCGCTAGCAAAATATACTGTACAGCTTTTAAAAGACCTAAACATTCACCAGTAAACACTGTGGCTTCGGGAGGGGCTTTAACTTTTTGTACAATTTTATATTGTGAATGATACACTCCTATTCCAGTACAGTTGAGTTCATCGTGTTTAGAAGCATCAGTGTATATGTGATGAAAGTCATGAAAATCTGTATCTATGATTAAGTAAAAACTTGTTGCAGCGTTTAAGTCATCTTTATCAATGGGAAGGTATCTAATTGTAAGTGGATCTAGTAAGGCATCAAGATCGCATTTAAACAGTGGTAAGTAATTAGAGCGATGTGTTACTGAACTGAGTGTAGTATATTTTCTGAAGCTAATTATTAAACAGGGAAGTGATTTATGCGTCCAATAACTGGAGTTCGGAATTAAATTAGATAAAGTTTGAAGTTTTTCGATTAATGGATGGTTAGAAAATTGTAAAGCATGGTAAAAGAATTTGTCTGATTGTAATTGTCTGCGCAATTTTAGTGGTGGATCACAACATTCGACCTGTAGTGCATTTATAGGGCTAGATTTCATAGCTCCTGTAATTATGCGTAGGGCTTTAGTCTGAATACGGTCTAATTCTTTGAAACTAGTTACGCTTCCGGGTTCTAAAAGAAAGGTTCCATAATCTAAAACAGATCTTATGAGAGCATTGTATATCAGTTTCATAGAAAATGGGTGAGCGCCCCACCACACTCCAGATAAACATCTGAGCATGTTCAATTGGCGCTCACATTTACTTACAATATATTCGCAGTGTTGGTTACCAGTAAGTTTACTATCTAGAACGACGCCTAAAAATTTGAATTCAGTTTTTATAGGGATTGGAATATCATTATACATCAATGGAATGGGTGGTGGCGATTTAATTCTGGTGAAGAATACTGCTGCACTTTTAGGTGCAGATATTTCTAAACCATTCTGATACATCCATTGTTTTAAAGAAACTAATGCAGATGACATAATGCTGCAGGCAACTTCTGCAGATTTATGAGTAGTATACAGTAGAAGGTCATCAGCATACTGTAAGATTTTTAAATTAGTGTTAGCAAATTGATCTAAGTCGTAAGTATATACACTGTATAACAAGGGGCTAAGGACAGATCCTTGAGGAATACCCTTCCACACACTTCGTATTCCCACGGCCTCAGCACCAGAAAGACATATGGTTCTATTATACAAGATATTTAATATAAAGTTTGATAAAATTTGTGGGACTTGGAGGGCAATAAGTTTCGTTTTTAAGATGTCTAATAGTACACTTTCGTAAGCTGCCGAAACGTCTAAAAAAGTTGCTAATACGGATTTGTTATCAGAGAAAGCTAAGCGGATATCTGAAACCAAAAGGCTAATATTATCTAGTGTGCATTTACCCTTTCTAAATCCGTACTGACTGTCTGCTAATAAACCGTTCTTTTCCAAATGCCATTCCAGGCGATTTTTAATTAAATGTTCAGCAAGTTTGATCAAAACAGACGACAAAGCTATTGGACGAAAGGCAGACGCATCAGTTGGGGATTTATTGGGTTTTAATAATGGCAACACTGTTTGATTTTTCCAAGCTGACGGAACATTACCCGAAAACAACATGTTGTTTACAAGATTTAAGTAATAATTTAAAATATGGTCAGATACATTACAAAAGAATAAATATGGTATTCCATCACTGCCAGGAGATGAGTTTTTTACATTTGACAGAATTCCTTTTAATTCATATAAGGAAAAAGGTGACTCTAGAGTTGAGAGGTTATGTGTAGAAGTAGATTGTATTTTCAAAGGAGTTTCAATTATATTTTGAGGGACCCATGGAGGTGCTAGCTTATCCATAAAATCTTCTGCCAGAGTAGAAGGTATTACTGGCGTAGAGACATCACTAAACGCGGACTTAAATCTCTTAATACTGCGCCATACTACAGATGGTGGAGTATTAGGAGAAATTGATTGGCAAAAGTTTTTCCAACTATCAGATTTCTTCTTTTTAAGGAGTTTGCTAGTTTCTTTGCCAATAGCTATGACCAAGTCGAAGTTTGCCTCACTCATGTTAAATTTATATTGACGTTCAACTTCCTTTCTGCGTTTCACAGCCTCCGTGCACTCAGTATCCCACCAGGGTGGGGAGGGGATTTTATTACTGGATTTATTTTTCACTGGAAACACCTCATTTGCTGCCTTGATCAGAATTTCTGCCAGCGCAACAGCACATTCTATTTCGTTACTCTCTGATAAATCTGGTAATGAACTAGCTTTACTTTCTACACATATTCTATATTTTTCCCACTGCTCACTTGTACTATCTGGAAGCTTATGTTTTAATTTGGAAGTGTGTTTCAGCGCGACTGGCTTGTTAAATGGAAGTGAAATAAGTATTGGGAAATGATCACTTCCATATGAGGATAAAAGAATGTCCCAAGACAAAGAAGCAGCTAACACTGGTGAACAAATGGTGAGATCAACTGCACTTATTAGCTGCCCTGGTGATGTGCGGCGAGTGGGAGAACCATTATTTAAGACACAAAGGTTACAATTGTCAATAATATCAAGAAGGGCTTCTCCATAACTATTATTTTCAGAACTACCCCAGGCTATGTGATGTGCATTGAAATCTCCTAGTATTAGAAATGGTCTAGGAAGCGAAGAAACTATTTGTCCAAAATTTTCAATAATGTTTAAAGAAGGATGAGGGATATATACAGAAACTATACAAATATTATTTACATTACAGGCAACAATAGTAAGATCATTTTTATTATGTACAGGTAAATTTACAGGGTAGAAAGGTACAGAATTTCTGATGAGTAAGGCGACACCACCATACCCGTCAGGCCTGTCCTCTCTGATGGTGTGGTAGTTTTTTATTTTAAAAACACTGCATGGTTTGAGCCAGGTCTCCGACAAAGCAGAGAGCAATGGCTCATGGTCATTGAGCAAGTTTATCAACTCACTCTTTTTGCTGGTTACACTTCGGCAATTCCACTGAAGAACTTTCGCTTGTGCCATTTTGTATTATATGTTGAACTATTGTATTTAAAGGGGCAACGTTGGACGGTGAACTTTTACTGAATTGTGATAACAAATTGATTAATACCATAATTAAATCTGTAATCTGTTTGATATTGGAGTTACCCTCAGATTGATTCTGTAAGGCACATCCATTACTTGGGGATGGAATATTATATTCATTAATAATTTCTTGGTGGGCATGTTTATCATAACTTTTACTAGGTGTTGGGGGGGCACGTGGCTTTAAAAAAACTGTCTTTTTATATGAGTTAGACGATGGATGATGAGTGACTTTATTGACATAAAAGTTATTTTCTTTTGGTTTATTGACAGGACGAGTTGAGACAACATCCGCAAAAGATTTGGATACTGGAGGGTGCAGCTTGGATGCTTCTGCATAAGAAACACTATTGTTGGCCATATAAAGTTTAATTTCTTTTTGTCTTGCAAGTTCTGGACACACTTTACTGGTGGCAAAATGAGCACCAGTGCACAAGCAGCAGTAACTATTGTCTTCATCCAAGTTGCAGGAATCTCCAGAATGATCATGACCACACTTAAAACAGCGCGGTTTCGACCTGCACTGGACCTTGGTATGGCCAAATCGGCAACAGTTGTAACATTGTATTGTAGGGTAAATATACAATTCTACAGACAAAGAGTTGTAGCAAACAAAAATACGTTTGGGTAATATTTGACCATCGAAAGTCAAAACAACTGATTGTGATGGTTTCCATACACTTGTGCCATTAATAAATGTTTTGTAATTAAGCCGACGGACTTTTAATATTCCTCCACAACCTATTGGTACATTAATATTTTCCATGATCTCTTCAGGAGACCATTCAGCTGGAATCCCTCGCACAATCCCCATTCGTGTCACATTAAAAGTAGGAATAAAAGCTTTTAAGTTATCATTCTTTAGACTATGGTGGTTTATGAATGAATTTGCATCTAAGTAATTTGAAAAAGATAGAGCTATTTTATTCCTACCAATCTGTTTCACGCTGCCATCGATTATATTTTTAAAAGCATTTCTTTTTAAAAATTTACCAAACGAGACTGAGTGCATTGAGGAGCCGTCATTGGGAGATTGTTGGTTTCTTTGTACATGGATGATGTAAGGAGAAATATCAGTATCATTATACACTTTTCTACTTAAATCAAGAGTCGCAGAAGGCTGAGAATCATTTTCAACATTTGGCTTAGCAGGTTCGTTTTTCTTAATAATTTTGTTTGTAAGACTAGATAAGGATTCAGTGGGTGAGAGTGTTGAGTCGCAGGTACAATCATGCTCGTTGGTCTCAGATCCACGATGTTTTCGTTTACGCTTGCTGCAGTGCTTACACTTACGTACACGAGATCGTTTGCGACCCTGTGATGCGGGTGCACCATCCGTGTCCATTGCAGAACCATTTGAAATAAGCACCGTCGTGCCTGGTATTACTGGGTCACTAGAAATAGGCACCATCGGGCCTAGTACTGGATCTCCAGAAACAGGCACCATCGCGTCTAGTTCACTTATATTTGATATAATTGTCACAAATTCGCCCGCCGCCGGTGGAGCCTCCCCGGGATCGGGGGGCTCGTTCATTTTTACAAAGTTAAAGTACTGAACTTACCAAAATACAGCAATTCAACACACTATCAATGAATATATTCACTAACTACAATACAATACAACAAAAGACCTCTCCTGATCACTCTATAAATAAATAATTAAAATTAAAAATAAGAGAAACAAAAAAACACGTCCGTCAAGTTGAACGTTTCCCGCGCTTTCCATCAAATGTTATGACCACAGTCTCTATGGGTATGAAATCTGTTTTTCCATTAGTGACAGTTTTTTTCTTTAGTCTCCGAACTTTGATTATATTGCCGCACCCTGCTGGAACGGAAATGTTGGCAATAATTTCCTCATCTGACCAATCCACTGGGACACCCCTTACTACACCCATGCGAGTAACACTAAAAATAGGAATAAATGCTTTGTAGTTTTTAGTTCTTAATACTTCATTATCAATAAATGAGTTTGCATCTTCATATTTAGAAAATGATATAACAACCCTATTTCTTCCAATCCTTTTTAAACTTCCATCAATGATATTTTTAAAAAAGTTTTTCTTAAGGAAATGGCCAAAAGAAACTGGATGAATATTGCCATTTTCACCTGTCAGTGATTCCTTTTGAATATGGACTATGTATGGTGCAGCATCTGAAGCCTGGTAAGAAAATCTACCAATTGTTGAACTAGCTGTATTGTGTGAGTTTACAGATTGAGGTTGAGTAGAGGGTGTACCTGACGCTGATGCAGCGGTTGAAGTTTTATTTGGTACTGACATAGAATTACCTGAACGCTTTAAATTATCTTCACGAGAAAAATCACTGTCACTTAAGTTATTGCATTGGCAGTCAGACTCATCTACAATGCCTAGAGTAGAAGATTTGTTATGTCTCTTATTCTTTTTCTTGCTGTAGTGTTTACACTTATGTGACGATGACTTTTTTCGTTTAGGAGCACTGTTATTTAAATTGACAGAGCTATCAGTATCGGGATGTGATCCCTCAGCGTCCATATTTTCCCCATCATAAGAAATAGTTACATTGTACGATACCTGCGGAGAAGATCCCCCGCCAGGATCGTCTGGCTCATTCATGTTGACAAAAAATTATGAAAACACTTACCAATAAGCGGCAAAACTACTTGTAAAATAAAAGAATTACACAAATAAACAAATCTAACTACTTTTAAATACTAATCTGATCCTTTTAACACTATATTACAAAAAAAAATCACAAGAAGTCAAAAATGTCGACCGCGTCCCGAAAAGTTTCCCGCGCTTTTCAATGTCGTTAGGCTAGTTTAGTGTTAGTTTTGTAGTTAAGTGTAAATATTGAACTCATTAATAAAGAATTGTCCGTATGGCTCTGTCCGAGGACGTTAAACTTGTATAAAAAAAAAAAAAAAAAAAGTCAACATAACAATTTATTGGATTTTGCATTTATTAATGTTTTCTTGATTTTGTGATAAAAAAGTTAAAATCAACATTATATTAGCATTATACAAACCTGCAGCTCTCATCAGTGATGAGTAGAGAAATATACTTCAACCAGAAACATACGCAAAAATATTAGACGGCAAGGATTTGTTGTTTCACAATCAACAACAAAATAAAGCGAATCCAATTCATTAAATAAACATTGAGAGGCGTCTTGACTTAAGGTATTTATCATGCATTATTCTTCTTCTTCTCCTGTTTAGGTGAACAAACAATAGTCTACTGCGGTTCAGTGGTAAACTTATGTGAAATGTGATAATCTAGACTGGCTACTGTTATTTCTAAGATTCACTTCTACTATTCATTCTTTATGATTTCTTTTAATCTGTTTATAATCTTTTTCAGGTATAGCAACAAGACAATCATAAAAACCCTAATCAAACTAGGAACGATAACAAAGATAACATAGCAAAGAGATGGTTACATGTAGTATTCATTTATAATATGGAGAGAAAATTAAGTACTCTTGAGTCTAGAGAACACCAGCAATCATCCAAAATCATTTGCAGTCAACATTATCAAACAAGTTATTCTATATTTTTGATATGATGTGTGTGACCTATATCTATTTTAGACTTTCAGTGCAATTTAATATAACATTTTAATAATAAAGTCTATTGGGTTAGTTTAAGAATACAGTGATTAGTAATTTCTAAAAGTTTCTAATATTTCTAAAAGTAATCTCTCTGCATGACCTAAAGGTTTGACTGGCAGAGAATGCTTTTAGCATTAAGTCCACCTTTGTACACTATGATTTGTGCAATAAAGTCTTTAAATAAATAAATAAATAATAATATAGCTTTGATAATTATTTATTGATGTAATAATTTAAATTTGCTGTTTTTTTATCGGACAAGTTTTTCATTAACTGTTAAATAATACCATAGATGGACTGTACATCTGAGTAATAACTTGTTTATGTCAATGTTATTCTGTAGACATTTATTTTTAAGTTGTTATAATAAAATGAAACAAACTTTTGTAAGTAAAACAATTTTTATTTAAGTAATTAAAACATTCATTTTGTACATTTACCATAAAGATATTTGAACTGACCTTTGTAATGTGCAATAAAGAGTTTCTTGCTATCATGTTCATCTTTTTTTTTGCATGAAATATCACTAGAAGCACAAAACACATCCCAAACCTACATAGACCCAACCAATTCTCCGGAAAAACAATCAGCCACTAAGTTTTTAGGCATCTTTTCAACGGTTTAATATTTTTGTGTTCACAAATTATTGGCATCATAATCCTCTTTAAACAAACACTTTACAATGCTTTTTTCATCAAAGTTCTCTTAATTTGAAATTATCTACGGATTATCCAATACTAATTTGAATTCATTGTTAGTAGTGTATATTTACAAAATATAGTGCAGGCAGTCTATTTATACACTTATACACCCGGTAGTCTTTGAAGGTTGTTGATCCTGGAAAGATTAAGGTTAACTTTAACTACATTGATGTAATGAAAAATTTAATTCAATTTGTGTCATGATACTTACTGCAAGCTACTGCCATCATTTCAGGAAGGTTTTTAGGGATTTAAACACACTATCTGAGTACTGTAGGGCAATTCAAGGCTTTCAGTAATTCATCAAAAACTGTGCCTGTGCCCCGAGCAATTCTTGCATTTCTATGGTTTCCAAGGAAACTTCTAGGATTCAGCAACAAACAATTAATGACTGGAATGACCTGGAAGTATTATTGGTAGATTAGCTTTATGTGCAAACAGTCGAACTGCCTTCATTTTATGTAATCAAGATATTTGTTCAAACAGATAACCATGACTTAAACTTACCTTAATTGCAATGGATACTCGGGCAATACGGTCTACTCGAGACCATAATAGGTCTCGGAATCAGGACTAATTCTTTGGTGAGCTATTTATCTCGAAATAATTAGATTTGAGCTGTAAATTGCCCAGTCAAACGGGTTGTTTCGATGTCTCTTTGAACAGCTCTTTCTACAAAATATTCAACTGTTTTGTCATTTCCCTTACTTTAAAAACCTTTGCAAAAGCAAATTATCCATGTACATTCAATTTAATTGAACTTTTATACTTAATTAGTTAAAATTTAGAGTAAGAAAGCAAGTCACAAAATTTAACACAAATACACGTCTTTTTGACGTTACGTCTATCACTCGCCTTCCCAAACGAGTGGTCGGAGGCACTCGTTTGGGGATTTCGTTCGACCCAATGATTCAAAAATGCCGATTTTGGGATGACGAAGGAAAATCATTCGTAATCTCTACGCGAGTGAATCAAAGGGCCCAGAACGCTGTCAATCTGTTCAGTTTTCGTGCCTGACACCTTCCTAGCACGGTCATGGTATTTACAATAAAATATGGAGCCTGCACGTCGTTTATTCATACTTTTAAAAAAATACCTTTCAGACTTTCCGAATTTGTGTGTGTATGTGTTTATGTGTAAACACGTAATAAAAGAATTTATTGATAAATACTTCTGTCACATTTTTTTATTAAAGAGTTATTATAAAAGGGACACATAAAATACAATATGTTCATTTTTAATCGCCTGCCGCGGCGGCTTTCCTTGATGTCAGCTGGGTAGCTACTGCTGTCCTATCTGTAAACAAAAAAACAGTATTAATTTACAACTATAGAGTAGAAGTTTATCTGGTACCTACTACCACTTTTTCTAGACTTGAAGATACGTTTTATTTTACCTGTATTTTACAAATGTATCCACTTTCACTGTAACACATAAGTAACTCATTAAGACCAAAAAAACTATCCTTGATATTTTCAGTGATATGCTATCACAGAGAATCTTAGCATTACAAATCCATCAGTTCTTTGGAATACAAGGTACCTATTGTTTTTTTTTTTAATTTAAACTAAGATAGTAATTTTGATAGTACATCAAGGTCACTGCCGGCTAACCACTTTCAATTCGAACGAAATTCGCCTATACACACGACAAAAAACGAGAGTAGCTCTTCAAATAGCCGATGCGAGGTGGAAGCGCGCTTTGGCTCATAGGTAAAGTGGTTAGGTGGCCGGTATATTCGATAGTAACTTTATTTAGGCTTAAACGTCACGAACAGTCTTCTTGACAATCTTTAAAACATAACAGCATGTCCCTTCATGCAACAGCACGACCCCGTTCTGTGATAATAACTATTTTTATATTGTGTCTTAAGTTTGGGAGCGAATTAACAGTCGAAAGTAGTACTTACGGGATAGGAGCAGCCATAGCGACGGCTGTCAGTTGGGAGATGATGCTGCCAGCGGCCAAGTTGCCGTAGTATGCCTGCGCGGCAGCTGCGGTGCTCCCAGCCAGGATTCCCCCACTGCTGAAGCCCATCATTGGGGCCACCCACGCAGCGCCCAGGCCGCCGGTGCCGTAAATCACCGCTGCTCCAGCAACGTTAACTACTAATGCCGATAACAGACCCATGTTTCCTGAAAATGTAAACAAAATGTCAAAGAACCAATTTTGTTCAGACCTATGAGATTGTTAAACATTTTTGTAACTTAAAACTTAAATATCTGACGATTAGTTTAAATCTTAAAATAATAATAAGGTAAAGTTTTTACCAAATCAAATGAATTTAAAGAGTTTTGCCAAACGGCATTATATATAACATTCAGAATCAAACTAATCTATGAGCACCCAATTTCAAAGTTCGATACTGCAATTTTATAGGTAAAGACCACGCAAAGATAGTAAGGGCACTGTGGTGCCCAAACACTACTATAACATACAAACGTGAGACTTGCATAAATATTATTATGATGTGTCCCTTAATTAAATTATAATTAAACCACCGTCACAGAAAATATAATTATGGAGTGTAGAAAAAGATATAAAGTCCCAAATGCCTTGCACACCTTTTGCTATATTGCTAACAAAAAATATTTTGGGTTATTGTGTAACACACATTTTACTTTGTTAAGACGTAAGAGTAATATTTAAAAAAAAGCAATGAGATTGCAACGTCGCCATTTTGTTTGAACAACCATAAACCGGTGTTGTTTTAATTCCATAAGTCTTTGTTTACCAAACCAAGGCTGCGTTCCGTATTGCGCTGACAGCGAAAATATCACTGATATCGCGCTAACAAACCGTTCCGATTTGGCGTTAGCGAGTCAACGATAGCTGTAGTGACGTCACGGCTGACGTCACTATCACCGCCATCTTGCGTTCACAGTGCAATCGTTTTGCTGCGTTAGCACCGTGAGCGTCTAAGAGCGAACTGTCACATTGACGCATTTGACGTCTTTTTGCTTCAAAGAACAGCAAATGTGATATAAAGCCGTTACGAAATGAAATCGCGTCAACAGCGCTGTCAGCACGCTAATCAAATCGGAACGGCTTTTGACGCTCACAGTGCTAACAGTGATATTGGCGCAATACGGAACGCACCCCAAATCGACCAACAACTGTTGGTTGTTACTTAACTAAGTAGGTATGTGCTTAAGCAATTTGTACTGCTTTGAACTAGGTGGTATAAACGGCTTACAATTTTTAGTGAAATCAAAAATAATTAACAATACGTACCTCAAAACACTTATGGAACTGACTGTCGCCTTTGAATTACTTGACTGGACTGAGCTTCTGATCATCAGCTGAGTAGTGGGAGGGTGTGTATGGGACTGGAAATAAATGCACCTTTTTAGGGTTCCGTAGTCCAACAAGGAACCCTTTAGTTTCGCCACGTCTCCGTCCGTCCGCAGTTCAGCTCAGAGACCTTAAGTACCTACGTACAAGAAAACTGTACCTAATTTAGCATTGGTTTGAATTCTTATCTCCCCGCCAGTGGTAAAATAAAACATTGAAAAAAATTTTTTTTTGGGATACCTACTTCTAACACAAGTAACTTCGGAATGTTTTACAGAGTACTTCCCGTGAACTCAGAATCTTGAAATTTGGTACGAAACAATGCCATACAGCACAGAAAAAGGAAACTAAAATCTAAAATTTAAATTTGCAAAGAACACAGTAAAGTAAATAAAGATAACGTTTAAAAGTAAGTTGTACATGGTGTTCAGTTTGGCTCACAGACGTGCAAATATTAAATTATTAAGTTATTATTATTACAAACATATACATAAATATATACAATTTACAGATAAAGGAAAAATTGCGAACACCGTATTTATTTAATCACATTACAACATTAGACATTTCTCATTCTCATGAACGCGTAGGTAGAGGTATTAATTTGAAATTCATATCAAATAGGTACTTACGTGTAGGTATAAAACCTTTACGCTATAAGAAAGTCAAACTTCTTTGTTAACGGAATAAAAATAAACCACAATTCATGCTGTATGTTTTCAAACTCGCAACTTCTTAGGTACTATGTACTACCATTTGACCTGGAATCATGAAATTTTGAATGAAGCAATGCACATAAAAAGGAAAAAAAAACGAAATACGGAACCCTCGGTGCCAACACTATCGGACTTTTCAAATATTATTATTACTATTATGCCTTTGGAGAGTCGTTTGGGGAATCCCCTTCTATAGACAAACTACATCTACTCTACACAATTGAGTGCGTGCGTTCAACATCTTGCAATGTCCGTAAAACGTTTGTAGACAAAGGTACTCTTACCAATCTGTGGTTTGCAAACCCACGCATTGCACTGGTGCCGGGATCATCCATATTATTATTACTGGCGGTCCTCCGCAGCTGTGACTTTGGTAGCTTCTAAAGATATTTATTGAAATCAAATGATGTAAAGGTAATATTGTTTACTGCTCGTGATGATGAATATGTTTACTATGATATAAATACCCGCGTGCATCAAAAAACCTTTGAGAATAGTACATTATTTTGTATCATATTTATGAACATTAAAAAGGGTGTCGTGAGTCCATATCAGATAGACATTAAAGCTGTCGCGAACTTTATTATAGGACTTTTAAAGCAGAAAATCCCGTCACATATGTTTTTTTTTCATCTCTTCTGTTCGGAAAATTGAACTTTCATGTGGGTTTCTTTCGGGTGGAAACTTGGAAAGTAATTTAGTTTTAATTGCTACGATCAGCCCCCTTACTCTGGACACAAAACCCGATCCAATGAATATAGCCATCCCTGTCACACGCGTACACGGCCTGGTATAAGTGACAGGGATGGGTATATTCATTGGATCGGGTTTGGTGTCCAGAGTAAGGCCTCAGACATGGAGTTAAAGATCATTGAGTCACATCATATTATCAAAATAAACAAGCTTTCCATATTTTAAAGATAAGCTAAACAATGTTTATTATGGTCACTGATCTTAATAAATTACAATTGGTCTAATTTTTAACAATTTAAAATCTACAAATATAATATTCGGTTGCCCGCCATATTTAGTGTCACTTTTTTTTCATAATAAATTGTCACAGTCATTTTGTTTGTCTTTGACCCCTTTGACAATATATTTTTTTAGTGTGGTCGATTATTGCTCAGATTATTAAGCAGGCGGATGTTTGGGCGGAGGCGACTTGCCGCGATTTTGTTGTTTATTAATCTTCTTACTCACTCCCACCTTTAGCTGCCTCATAGCGCTATCTCATGAGGCAAAATTGAACCTGGAATTTGACATAATCTGTGGTAGTTTAGTGACACGGTTAATTTCCGAATCTCTTTACGTCAAAATACGATCTATCGCCTGTCAGTCGCGGTTTCGTAGTAGCATTTTTGACGAATACGTCAAAACAACGAGCTTCGTGTCCGATGTCGGATTCGAAGTGTTATATATTATATAGTAAGCAATACGCCAAACGATAATCGTCTTGTCGGATATCGTTTTTCGTAGTTGACCTACTGTTGTCTCCTGTGCCGTTACTGTCTTTCTTATCGTGTATTTTATGTATAACGACAGTTAACAAACAGATATGTGATGTAAAAACTTGAGGTTTCATCTCTCGCCAAACAATATAATATTTTATCATCGCATCATAATCTCACAGCTAAATTTATTTATTTTTCCTCACAGTCGAAATGAAAAATAGTATGTTTAACTCGGGTGGAAGCACCCACTTTCGAATTATAAGCGCTCTCTCCGTTCGAGCGCCAAAAACACCATCCAGTGAAATGGGTCACTTTCTTCCCTTGTATATCAATCTAATATTATTTATAACTTTTTACGCTGCGTACGCAACGGAAGCTCTCAAAAGAAATATTTTTCCTCCGTTTTTGCAACAATGTTCATCATTGCTCTGCCTCTATAAGTCGCATTGTGATGTCTTATACAATTAAGCTATCTAACACTAAAAGATATTTTCAAATCGGTCTAGTAGTTCCTGACATTAGCGCATTTAAACGAACAAACTCTTCATCTTTATAATATTAGTAAAGGTGTCCCGAAAACGATGGATAACCTTGTTACTGTCGATAGGCCTCCTTATGATCTAATATTAAATTTACGGTACGGTACAAATATTACGGTTTTAAAGATTTTCCACTTTTTGTGTTTTATGATAAAATTGCCATCATCGGATGGCTCAGCTACCTCAGCTTCTATTAGTCCCTTAAGCGAATGTGAACGAGACACAATGCAAATTCTATTGTTATGCGGTCGCCTGCAGCCGCTCGGGTGTTGAAGCATTAAGAATCACCTGGTTTTAACAGTTTGTGCAAATAAGTGACAACAAAATTTGCTATAAAACGTTGCTTCATACCAAATTTCAAGATTCTAGGTCGACTGGAAGTACCCTTTAGGTTTTGATTCCCTTGCGAGTACTTGCGAGTTTCAAAATATGCAGCTTAAATTGCTGTTTCTTTTGATTGCGTTGACATAGAAGTTTGATTTTGTTACAGCTTAAAGGTATTATAGACCTGAGTATTTGGTATGAATTTCAATTTAATACCTCTACGCGTTTATGAGGAAATGGGTAGTAAGTTTAAAATTATTAAAAAAATATATAGTGATGTAACTAAAAATTTATGGTTTTGGCAATTTTTCCTTTATCTATGCTATAAGACGTTGCTTCGTACCAAATTTCAAGATTCTGAGTTCACGGGAAGCACCCTGTAGGTTTTGATTCCCTTGCAAGTGTCGAAAATTAGCGGCATAAACGGCTGTATCTTTTGATTGCGTTGGCTTAGAAGTTTGATTTTTTCACAGCTTCAAAGGACAGTAGACCTGAGTAATTGATATAAATTTCAGCTTCATACCTCTACGCGTTCCTGAGAAAAAGGGTCTTGACAGACGGACGGACAGACGGACAACAAAGTGATCCTATAAGGGTTCCGTTTTTTCCTTTTGGGGTACGGAACCCTAAAAACGTGCGTAAGTACATATTATTTTAAAATGCGTTATTGAACTTAACTATAAGGTTCTATATTTACTTAAGGCACATTAATTATTTTTGTTTTACTATTTATATTTAAGTTAGTAAAATCCAATTACCCTCTACTATGCCACTACTTGCAATGTGTAACCAGTCCTTTAATTCTGGGTCACGTAAGTTTTGGGTATACTGTGGTTTAGGCATAATTAATTGAACATGAACATTGAAACCTTAAAACCTCGCTGAATACAATAAAGGTAACTATACGGACAACAGCACGTCATGGTAATAAAATCAAAGACAAACCAGAAAAATACAGTAACCCTATGAAGCAAATCAAACTTGACCCAGCTCCCATATAAATAAAGTCCATAATCATAATCGTTTAAGAAATTGGCCAAGTAATCAAGGGAATTCCGTAAAACCACCACCTTAGTTCTGTTGTGTTGCCTCCACAACAAAAATATGTACCTATCCTATTTTAAAAATCTATTTATAATTAAGTATTTTTGTTAATTGTACTAGTGAGTGCTTAGTGGTTGTTGTGGTGCCTTACCACTAATTGAAGCAATCAAAGACTCTAGAAAAATCCACTAGCCACTAAATCCAATATTTATTCGCTAAAAGGATAGTCTAAACCACCAGAACTAGTGGAAAATCCACTGAGTTGGCAACACTGCAAGCACCGGCAAAATATGTTCTCGGTCGCTCTCGCTCTCGCTCCATATAACGGTGAGACAGCAGGGGCCCTATTTTTGAAATCCTTCGTATGACTTATTTCAAACGTATACGCCTAAAATTTCACTCGTCCACCCAAGTCACTTCAACGCAGTTTTTCGTATTTTTGAATCATTCGACTGCGGTGTTGCCATTTTACAAAGAATTGATAAAATAATGTCTTTTTACCAAAGATTAAACAAACCGGTAACATTCGCAACCGTAATTTTGACGATATTTTGGCTGTATATTCAAAACGTTAGCCTTTTTAAAAAGAAAAAACTATTAAAGTCACATCACTTGTCAACATAACAGGAGTTTAGCGCGGGAAACGAGAAGAGGAAGTTGGATTTTGTTTCTTCATTTTAGTAATTGTTTTTTTTCTAGTAAATTATTGTGATTTTGTGGTGGAATCATCATAATAATGTGTGCTTTTGAAGAAAACACTGAAGACAAAGGAGGAAACAAAGTAAAGCGTGCTCTGATCGCAGATCGCGCCCTCTGATTCGGATCGTTATTCTCGTGCTAAACTTCATTCAGCATTGAAATGCGAACGCCAGCCCCGCATTTCAATGAGTTAGGTTAGGCTAGTTTAGTGTTAGTTTTGTAGTTAAGTGTAAATATTGAACTCATTAATAAAGAATTGTCCGTATGGCTCTGTCCGAGGACGTTAAACTTGTATAAAAAAAAAAAAAGTCAACATAACAATTTATTGGATTTTGCATTTATTAATGTTTTCTTGATTTTGTGATAAAAAAGTTAAAATCAACATTATATTAGCATTATACAAACCTGCAGCTCTCATCAGTGATGAGTAGAGAAATATACTTCAACCAGAAACATACGCAAAAATATTAGACGGCAAGGATTTGTTGTTTCACAATCAACAACAAAATAAAGCGAATCCAATTCATTAAATAAACATTGAGAGGCGTCTTGACTTAAGGTATTTATCATGCATTATTCTTCTTCTTCTCCTGTTTAGGTGAACAAACAATAGTCTACTGCGGTTCAGTGGTAAACTTATGTGAAATGTGATAATCTAGACTGGCTACTGTTATTTCTAAGATTCACTTCTACTATTCATTCTTTATGATTTCTTTTAATCTGTTTATAATCTTTTTCAGGTATAGCAACAAGACAATCATAAAAACCCTAATCAAACTAGGAACGATAACAAAGATAACATAGCAAAGAGATGGTTACATGTAGTATTCATTTATAATATGGAGAGAAAATTAAGTACTCTTGAGTCTAGAGAACACCAGCAATCATCCAAAATCATTTGCAGTCAACATTATCAAACAAGTTATTCTATATTTTTGATATGATGTGTGTGACCTATATCTATTTTAGACTTTCAGTGCAATTTAATATAACATTTTAATAATAAAGTCTATTGGGTTAGTTTAAGAATACAGTGATTAGTAATTTCTAAAAGTTTCTAATATTTCTAAAAGTAATCTCTCTGCATGACCTAAAGGTTTGACTGGCAGAGAATGCTTTTAGCATTAAGTCCACCTTTGTACACTATGATTTGTGCAATAAAGTCTTTAAATAAATAAATAAACAATAATATAGCTTTGATAATTATTTATTGATGTAATAATTTAAATTTGCTGTTTTTTTATCGGACAAGTTTTTCATTAACTGTTAAAATAATACCATAGATGGACTGTACATCTGAGTAATAACTTGTTTATGTCAATGTTATTCTGTAGACATTTATTTTTAAGTTGTTATAATAAAATGAAACAAACTTTTGTAAGTAAAACAATTTTTATTTAAGTAATTAAAACATTCATTTTGTACATTTACCATAAAGATATTTGAACTGACCTTTGTAATGTGCAATAAAGAGTTTCTTGCTATCATGTTCATCTTTTTTTTTGCATGAAATATCACTAGAAGCACAAAACACATCCCAAACCTACATAGACCCAACCAATTCTCCGGAAAAACAATCAGCCACTAAGTTTTTAGGCATCTTTTCAACGGTTTAATATTTTTGTGTTCACAAATTATTGGCATCATAATCCTCTTTAAACAAACACTTTACAATGCTTTTTTCATCAAAGTTCTCTTAATTTGAAATTATCTACGGATTATCCAATACTAATTTGAATTCATTGTTAGTAGTGTATATTTACAAAATATAGTGCAGGCAGTCTATTTATACACTTATACACCCGGTAGTCTTTGAAGGTTGTTGATCCTGGAAAGATTAAGGTTAACTTTAACTACATTGATGTAATGAAAAATTTAATTCAATTTGTGTCATGATACTTACTGCAAGCTACTGCCATCATTTCAGGAAGGTTTTTAGGGATTTAAACACACTATCTGAGTACTGTAGGGCAATTCAAGGCTTTCAGTAATTCATCAAAAACTGTGCCTGTGCCCCGAGCAATTCTTGCATTTCTATGGTTTCCAAGGAAACTTCTAGGATTCAGCAACAAACAATTAATGACTGGAATGACCTGGAAGTATTATTGGTAGATTAGCTTTATGTGCAAACAGTCGAACTGCCTTCATTTTATGTAATCAAGATATTTGTTCAAACAGATAACCATGACTTAAACTTACCTTAATTGCAATGGATACTCGGGCAATACGGTCTACTCGAGACCATAATAGGTCTCGGAATCAGGACTAATTCTTTGGTGAGCTATTTATCTCGAAATAATTAGATTTGAGCTGTAAATTGCCCAGTCAAACGGGTTGTTTCGATGTCTCTTTGAACAGCTCTTTCTACAAAATATTCAACTGTTTTGTCATTTCCCTTACTTTAAAAACCTTTGCAAAAGCAAATTATCCATGTACATTCAATTTAATTGAACTTTTATACTTAATTAGTTAAAATTTAGAGTAAGAAAGCAAGTCACAAAATTTAACACAAATACACGTCTTTTTGACGTTACGTCTATCACTCGCCTTCCCAAACGAGTGGTCGGAGGCACTCGTTTGGGGATTTCGTTCGACCCAATGATTCAAAAATGCCGATTTTGGGATGACGAAGGAAAATCATTCGTAATCTCTACGCGAGTGAATCAAACAGAACGCTGTCAATCTGTTCAGTTTTCGTGCCTGACACCTTCCTAGCACGGTCATGGTATTTACAATAAAATATGGAGCCTGCACGTCGTTTATTCATACTTTTAAAAAAATACCTTTCAGACTTTCCGAATTTGTGTGTGTATGTGTTTATGTGTAAACACGTAAAAAGAATTTATTGATAAATACTTCTGTCACATTTTTTTATTAAAGAGTTATTATAAAAGGGACACATAAAATACAATATGTTCATTTTTAATCGCCTGCCGCGGCGGCTTTCCTTGATGTCAGCTGGGTAGCTACTGCTGTCCTATCTGTAAACAAAAAAACAGTATTAATTTACAACTATAGAGTAGAAGTTTATCTGGTACCTACTACCACTTTTTCTAGACTTGAAGATACGTTTTATTTTACCTGTATTTTACAAATGTATCCACTTTCACTGTAACACATAAGTAACTCATTAAGACCAAAAAAACTATCCTTGATATTTTCAGTGATATGCTATCACAGAGAATCTTAGCATTACAAATCCATCAGTTCTTTGGAATACAAGGTACCTATTGTTTTTTTTTTTAATTTAAACTAAGATAGTAATTTTGATAGTACATCAAGGTCACTGCCGGCTAACCACTTTCAATTCGAACGAAAATCGCCTATACACACGACAAAAAACGAGAGTAGCTCTTCAAATAGCCGATGCGAGGTGGAAGCGCGCTTTGGCTCATAGGTAAAGTGGTTAGGTGGCCGATATATTCGATAGTAACTTTATTTAGGCTTAAACGTCACGAACAGTCTTCTTGACAATCTCTAAAACATAACAGCATGTCCCTTCATGCAACAGCACGACCCCGTTCTGTGATAATAACTATTTTTATATTGTGTCTTAAGTTTGGGAGCGAATTAACAGTCGAAAGTAGTACTTACGGGATAGGAGCAGCCATAGCGACGGCTGTCAGTTGGGAGATGATGCTGCCAGCGGCCAAGTTGCCGTAGTATGCCTGCGCGGCAGCTGCGGTGCTCCCAGCCAGGATTCCCCCACTGCTGAAGCCCATCATTGGGGCCACCCACGCAGCGCCCAGGCCGCCGGTGCCGTAAATCACCGCTGCTCCAGCAACGTTAACTACTAATGCCGATAACAGACCCATGTTTCCTGAAAATGTAAACAAAATGTCAAAGAACCAATTTTGTTCAGACCTATGAGATTGTTAAACATTTTTGTAACTTAAAACTTAAATATCTGACGATTAGTTTAAATCTTAAAATAATAATAAGGTAAAGTTTTTACCAAATCAAATGAATTTATTAATATTTTAAAAAAGAGTTTTGCCAAACGGCATTATATATAACATTCAGAATCAAACTAATCTATGAGCATCCAATTTCAAAGTTCGATACTGCAATTTTATAGGTAAAGACCACGCAAAGATAGTAAGGGCACTGTTGTGCCCAAACACTACTATAACATACAAACGTGAGACTTGCATAAATATTATTATGATGTGTCCCTTAATTAAATTATAATTAAACCACCGTCACAGAAAATATAATTATGGAGTGTAGAAAAAGATATAAAGTCCCAAATGCCTTGCACACCTTTTGCTATATTGCTAACAAAAAATATTTTGGGTTATTGTGTAACACACATTTTACTTTGTTAAGACGTAAGAGTAATATTTAAAAAAAAGCAATGAGATTGCAACGTCGCCATTGTGTTTGAACAGCCATAAACCGGTGTTGTTTTAATTCCATAAGTCTTTGTTTACCAAACCAAATCGACCAACAACTGTTGGTTGTTACTTAACTAAGTAGGTATGTGCTTAAGCAATTTGTACTGCTTTGAACTAGGTGGTATAAACGGCTTACAATTTTTAGTGAAATCAAAAATAATTAACAATACGTACCTCAAAACACTTATGGAACTGACTGTCGCCTTTGAATTACTTGACTGGACTGAGCTAAACTGAGCTTCTGATCATCAGCTGAGTAGGTAGTGGGAGGGTGTGTAAGGGACTGGAAATAAATGCAACTTTTTAGGGTTCCGTAGTCCAACAAGGAACCCTTTAGTTTCGCCACGTCTCCGTCCGTCCGCAGTTCAGCTCAGAGACCTTAAGTACCTACGTACTAGAAAACTGTACCTAATTTAGCATTGGTTTGAATTCTTATCTCCCCGCTAGTGGTAAAATAAAACATTGAAAAATATTTTTTTTTGGGATACCTACCTCTAACACAAGTAACTTGGGAATGTTTTACAGAGTACTTCCCGTGAACTCAGAATCTTGAAATTTGGTACGAAACAATGCCATACAGCACAGAAAAAGGAAACTAAAATCTAAAATTTAAATTTGCAAAGAACATAGTAAAGTAAATAAAAATAACGTTTAAAAGTAAGTTGTACATGGTGTTCAGTTTGGCTCACAGACGTGCAAATATTAAATTATTAAGTTATTATTATTACAAACATATACATAAATATATATAATTTACAGATAAAGGAAAAAATGCGAACACCGTATTTATTTAATCACATTACAACATTAGACATTTCTCATTCTCATGAACGCGTAGGTAGAGGTATTAATTTGAAATTCATATCAAATAGGTACTTACGTGTAGGTATAAAACCTTTAAGCTATAAGAAAGTCAAACTTCTTTGTTAACGGAATAAAAATAAACAGCAATTCATGCTGTATGTTTTCAAACTCGCAACTTCTTAGGTACTATGTACTTCCATTTGACCTGGAATCATGAAATTTTGGATGAAGCAATGCACATAAAAAGGAAAAAAAAACGAAATACGGAACCCTCGGTGCCAACACTATCGGACTTTTCAAATATTATTATTACTATTATGCCTTTGGAGAGTCGCCTGCAAAAGAAAAAAGAAAATTTTTAGAAAATATATATTTATTTTTCAACATAGTTCAATACACTTGGCCCAGTAAAGCTCCAACTTTTGTAACCCGTCCAACGTCCGAAGTCCGTCCCGACGTCGTCAATATAGGTCTCTGTGGCGGCGATAACCTCATCATTCGCCCAAATCTTTTGCTGGCGAGTTACTTTTCAGATTTGGGAACAAGAAATTTTCGCAAGAAGCCAAATCTGGAGAACACGGTGGATTCGTAGAACAATTCGACCAATTTGGCCATGACGACGGCGGAGGTGCGAGTCGGCGCGTTGTCATGGTCGACCCCCACGGCACTTTTTTCTTTACCAAATGGGCCCTTCAATTCGGCGTCGTATCGGCCTTATAATTCAGAATAGTAGAGCCCCGTGATTGTTTTACCCTTCTTGAGGTAATCGATGTAGATCACACCTTGCGAGTCCCAAAAACACTGGTCACTATCTTTCCGGCCGATCGAACAGTCTTCGCCTTCTTTGGAGCCGTTCGCCGGATAAAATCTACTGTTTCAACTGTGTTGGTCTCTGGTGTGTACCAGTGAACCCATGTTTTGTCAACAGTCACAAAAAGACGCAAGAACTCCACCAGATCGCGTTGAAACAGCGACAAACATGTCACTGATGTGCTCTCACGGTTGCGCTTGTTGTCTAGTGTGAGTAAACGCGGCACCCATCGCACAGACAACTTTTTCATATCCAGTTCTTCATGCAAAATATGATGCACTGTCCCTTCTGCAATGTTTACAGTCTCAGTTATCTCGCAAATTTTTAATCGCCGGTCTACCAACATGCGAGAGGTACGCAGTTTTTTAATGCTTTCGCATTAAATAAAAACTGTAAGAAGTAACTGTAACAGTAAGAAGAAATTCTTAGTTGCCGTTTTCGGTGCACCTGGGCATGGGTCATCAAAAATCGACGTGCGGCCACGAGCAAACTCGTTGAAACATTTTTGACGATCGCCATCGAAGGAGAAGAGTCGCCGTACACAGCATCTAAGCGCTCTTTGATTTCGCTGCACGTATTCCTTACAAAAACAGAGTCTAATCACTGTTATTTTCACATTTTTAGGGTTCGGTGGGCGAATGGCAAAAAATGGAACCCTTATAGTTTCGTCGAGTCCGTCTGTCTGTCTGTCCGTCCGTATGTCACTGCCACTTTATTCTGTAACTTCATCACACTGTTGAAATTTAATAGAAAGATGTATTCTGTTAACAGCTTAACGATTCTTATATAAAAAATAACAATCATGAAATTTCCCATACATGAAACTGAAACAGTTTTCTTTTGTCAAACCTGCGTGTGGTGTTTCTATGAATAGGTCTTTTAAAATGACATAGAGGATACTAAAACCATTTTCTTTTATAGTCTAACGTTTGATAGATAGACGCTTCCAAAGTGGTACAATGGGCGTCCCCAATCCCCTTCTATAGACAAACTACATCTACTCTACACAATTGAGTGCGTGCGTTCAACATCTTGCAATGTCCGTAAAACGTTTGTAGACAAAGGTACTCTTACCAATCTGTGGTTTGCAAACCCACGCATTGCACTGGTGCCGGGATCATCCATATTATTATTACTGGCGGTCCTCCGCAGCTGTGACTTTGGTAGCTTCTAAAGATATTTATTGAAATCAAATGATGTAAAGGTAATATTGTTTACTGCTCGTGATGATGAATATGTTTACTATGATATAAATACTCGCGTGCATCAAAAAACCTTTGAAAATAGTACATTATTTTGTATCATATTTATGAACATTAAAAAGGGTGTCGTGAGTCCATATCAGATAGACATTAAAGCTGTCGCGGACTTTATTATAGGACTTTTAAAGCAGAAAATCGCGTCACATATGTCTTTTTTTCATCTCTTCTGTTCGGAAAATTGAACTTTCATGTGGGTTTCTTTCGGGTGGAAACTTGGAAAGTAATTTAGTTTTGATTGCTACGATCAGCCCCCTTACTCTGGACACAAAACCCGATCCAATGAATATAGCCATCCCTGTCACACGCGTACACGGCCTGGTATAAGTGACAGGGATGGGTATATTCATTGGATCGGGTTTGGTGTCCAGAGTAAGGCCTCAGACATGGAGTTAAAGATCATTGAGTCACATCATATTATCAAAATAAACAAGCTTTCCATATTTTAAAGATAAGCTAAACAATGTTTATTATGGTCACTGATCTTAATAAATTACAATTGGTCTAATTTTTAACAATTTAAAATCTACAAATATAATATTCGGTTGCCCGCCATATTTAGTGTCACTTTTTTTTCATAATAAATTGTCACAGTCATTTTGTTTGTCTTTGACCCCTTTGACAATATATTTTTTTAGTGTGGTCGATTATTGCTCAGATTATTAAGCAGGCGGATGTTTGGGCGGAGGCGACTTGCCGCGATTTTGTTGTTTATTAATCTTCTTACTCACTCCCACCTTTAGCTGCCTCATAGCGCTATCTCATGAGGCAAAATTGAACCTGGAATTTGACATAATCTGTGGTAGTTTTAGTGACACGGTTAATTTCCGAATCTCTTTACGTCAAAATACGATCTATCGCCTGTCAGTCGCGGTTTCGTAGTAGCATTTTTGACGAATACGTCAAAACAACGAGCTTCGTGTCCGATGTCGGATTCGAAGTGTTATATATTATATAGTAAGCAATACGCCAAACGATAATCGTCTTGTCGGATATCGTTTTTCGTAGTTGACCTACTGTTGTCTCCTGTGCCGTTACTGTCTTTCTTATCGTGTATTTTATGTATAACGACAGTTAACAAACAGATATGTGATGTAAAAACTTGAGGTTTCATCTCTCGCCAAACAATATAATATTTTATCATCGCATCATAATCTCACAGCTAAATTTATTTATTTTTCCTCACAGTCGAAATGAAAAATAGTATGTTTAACTCGGGTGGAAGCACCCACTTTCGAATTATAAGCGCTCTCTCCGTTCGAGCGCCAAAAACACCATCCAGTGAAATGGGTCACTTTCTTCCCTTGTATATCAATCTAATATTATTTATAACTTTTTACGCTGCGTACGCAACGGAAGCTCTCAAAAGAAATATTTTTCCTCCGTTTTTGCAACAATGTTCATCATTGCTCTGCCTCTATAAGTCGCATCGTGATGTCTTATACAATTAAGCTATCTAACACTAAAAGATATTTTCAAATCGGTCTAGTAGTTCCTGACATTAGCGCATTTAAACGAACAAACTCTTCATCTTTATAATATTAGTAAAGGTGTCCCGAAAACGATGGATAACCTTGTTACTGTCGATAGGCCTCCTTATGATCTAATATTAAATTTACGGTACGGTACAAATATTACGGTTTTAAAGATTTTCCACTTTTTGTGTTTTATGATAAAATTGCCATCATCAGATGGCTCAGCTACCTCAGCTTCTATTAGTCCCTTAAGCGAATGTGAACGAGACACAATGCAAATTCTATTGTTATGCGGTCGCCTGCAGCCGCTCGGGTGTTGAAGCATTAAGAATCACCTGGTTTTAACAGTTTGTGCAAATAAGTGACAACAAAATTTGCTATAAAACGTTGCTTCATACCAAATTTCAAGATTCTAGGTCGACTGGAAGTACCCTTTAGGTTTTGATTCCCTTGCGAGTACTTGCGAGTTTCAAAATATGCAGCTTAAATTGCTGTTTCTTTTGATTGCGTTGACATAGAAGTTTGATTTTGTTACAGCTTAAAGGTATTATAGACCTGAGTATTTGGTATGAATTTCAATTTAATACCTCTACGCGTTTATGAGGAAATGGGTAGTAAGTTTAAAATTATTAAAAAAATATATAGTGATGTAACTAAAAATTTATGGTTTTGGCAATTTTTCCTTTATCTATGCTATAAGACGTTGCTTCGTACCAAATTTCAAGATTCTGAGTTCACGGGAAGCACCCTGTAGGTTTTGATTCCCTTGCAAGTGTCGAAAATTAGCGGCATAAACGGCTGTATCTTTTGATTGCGTTGGCTTAGAAGTTTGATTTTTTCACAGCTTCAAAGGATAGTATAAATTTCAGCTTCATACCTCCACGCGTTCCTGAGAAAAAGGGTCTTGACAGACGGACGGACAGACGGACAACAAAGTGATCCTATAAGGGTTCCGTTTTTTCCTTTTGAGGTACGGAACCCTAAAAACGTGCGTAAGTACATATTATTTTAAATTGCGTTATTGAACTTAACTATAAGGTTCTATATTTACTTAAGGCACATTAATTATTTTTGTTTTACTATTTATATTTAAGTTAGTAAAATCCAATTACCCTCTACTATGCCACTACTTGCAATGTGTAACCAGTCCTTTAATTCTGGGTCACGTAAGTTTTGGGTATACTGTGGTTTAGGCATAATTAATTGAACATGAACATTGAAACCTTAAAACCTCGCTGAATACAATAAAGGTAAAGGTATACGGACAACAGCACAGCACGTCATGGTAATAAAATCAAAGACAACCCAGAAAAATACAGTAACCCTATGAAGCAAATCAAACTTGACCCAGTTCCCATATAAATAAAGTCCATAATCATAATCGTTTAAGAAATTGGCCAAGTAATCAAGGGAATTCCGTAAAACCACCACCTTAGTTCTGTTGTGTTGCCTCCACAACAAAAATATGTACCTATCCTATTTTAAAAAATCTATTTATAATTAAGTATTTTTGTTAATTGTACTAGTGAGTGCTTAGTGGTTGTTGTGGTGCCTTACCACTAATTGAAGCAATCAAAGACTCTAGAAAAATCCACTAGCCACTAAATCCAATATTTATTCGCTAAAAGGATAGTCTAAACCACCAGAACTAGTGGAAAATCCACTGAGTTGGCAACACTGCAAGCACCGGCAAAATATGTTCTCGGTCGCTCTCGCTCTCGCTCCATATAACGGTGAGACAGCAGAACGCTGTCAATCTGTTCAGTTTTCGTGCCTGACACCTTCCTAGCACGGTCATGGTATTACAATAAAATATGGAGCCTGCACGTCGTTTATTCATACTTTTAAAAAAATACCTTTCAGACTTTCCGAATTTGTGTGTGTATGTGTTTATGTGTAAACACGTAATAAAAGAATTTATTGATAAATACTTCTGTCACATTTTTTTATTAAAGAGTTATTATAAAAGGGACACATAAAATACAATATGTTCATTTTTAATCGCCTGCCGCGGCGGCTTTCCTTGATGTCAGCTGGGTAGCTACTGCTGTCCTATCTGTAAACAAAAAAACAGTATTAATTTACAACTATAGAGTAGAAGTTTATCTGGTACCTACTACCACTTTTTCTAGACTTGAAGATACGTTTTATTTTACCTGTATTTTACAAATGTATCCACTTTCACTGTAACACATAAGTAACTCATTAAGACCAAAAAAACTATCCTTGATATTTTCAGTGATATGCTATCACAGAGAATCTTAGCATTACAAATCCATCAGTTCTTTGGAATACAAGGTACCTATTGTTTTTTTTTTTAATTTAAACTAAGATAGTAATTTTGATAGTACATCAAGGTCACTGCCGGCTAACCACTTTCAATTCGAACGAAATTCGCCTATACACACGACAAAAAACGAGAGTAGCTCTTCAAATAGCCGATGCGAGGTGGAAGCGCGCTTTGGCTCATAGGTAAAGTGGTTAGGTGGCCGGTATATTCGATAGTAACTTTATTTAGGCTTAAACGTCACGAACAGTCTTCTTGACAATCTTTAAAACATAACAGCATGTCCCTTCATGCAACAGCACGACCCCGTTCTGTGATAATAACTATTTTTATATTGTGTCTTAAGTTTGGGAGCGAATTAACAGTCGAAAGTAGTACTTACGGGATAGGAGCAGCCATAGCGACGGCTGTCAGTTGGGAGATGATGCTGCCAGCGGCCAAGTTGCCGTAGTATGCCTGCGCGGCAGCTGCGGTGCTCCCAGCCAGGATTCCCCCACTGCTGAAGCCCATCATTGGGGCCACCCACGCAGCGCCCAGGCCGCCGGTGCCGTAAATCACCGCTGCTCCAGCAACGTTAACTACTAATGCCGATAACAGACCCATGTTTCCTGAAAATGTAAACAAAATGTCAAAGAACCAATTTTGTTCAGACCTATGAGATTGTTAAACATTTTTGTAACTTAAAACTTAAATATCTGACGATTAGTTTAAATCTTAAAATAATAATAAGGTAAAGTTTTTACCAAATCAAATGAATTTAAAGAGTTTTGCCAAACGGCATTATATATAACATTCAGAATCAAACTAATCTATGAGCACCCAATTTCAAAGTTCGATACTGCAATTTTATAGGTAAAGACCACGCAAAGATAGTAAGGGCACTGTGGTGCCCAAACACTACTATAACATACAAACGTGAGACTTGCATAAATATTATTATGATGTGTCCCTTAATTAAATTATAATTAAACCACCGTCACAGAAAATATAATTATGGAGTGTAGAAAAAGATATAAAGTCCCAAATGCCTTGCACACCTTTTGCTATATTGCTAACAAAAAATATTTTGGGTTATTGTGTAACACACATTTTACTTTGTTAAGACGTAAGAGTAATATTTAAAAAAAAGCAATGAGATTGCAACGTCGCCATTTTGTTTGAACAACCATAAACCGGTGTTGTTTTAATTCCATAAGTCTTTGTTTACCAAACCAAATCGACCAACAACTGTTGGTTGTTACTTAACTAAGTAGGTATGTGCTTAAGCAATTTGTACTGCTTTGAACTAGGTGGTATAAACGGCTTACAATTTTTAGTGAAATCAAAAATAATTAACAATACGTACCTCAAAACACTTATGGAACTGACTGTCGCCTTTGAATTACTTGACTGGACTGAGCTTCTGATCATCAGCTGAGTAGTGGGAGGGTGTGTATGGGACTGGAAATAAATGCACCTTTTTAGGGTTCCGTAGTCCAACAAGGAACCCTTTAGTTTCGCCACGTCTCCGTCCGTCCGCAGTTCAGCTCAGAGACCTTAAGTACCTACGTACAAGAAAACTGTACCTAATTTAGCATTGGTTTGAATTCTTATCTCCCCGCCAGTGGTAAAATAAAACATTGAAAAAAATTTTTTTTTGGGATACCTACTTCTAACACAAGTAACTTCGGAATGTTTTACAGAGTACTTCCCGTGAACTCAGAATCTTGAAATTTGGTACGAAACAATGCCATACAGCACAGAAAAAGGAAACTAAAATCTAAAATTTAAATTTGCAAAGAACACAGTAAAGTAAATAAAGATAACGTTTAAAAGTAAGTTGTACATGGTGTTCAGTTTGGCTCACAGACGTGCAAATATTAAATTATTAAGTTATTATTATTACAAACATATACATAAATATATATAATTTACAGATAAAGGAAAAATTGCGAACACCGTATTTATTTAATCACATTACAACATTAGACATTTCTCATTCTCATGAACGCGTAGGTAGAGGTATTAATTTGAAATTCATATCAAATAGGTACTTACGTGTAGGTATAAAACCTTTACGCTATAAGAAAGTCAAACTTCTTTGTTAACGGAATAAAAATAAACCACAATTCATGCTGTATGTTTTCAAACTCGCAACTTCTTAGGTACTATGTACTACCATTTGACCTGGAATCATGAAATTTTGAATGAAGCAATGCACATAAAAAGGAAAAAAAAACGAAATACGGAACCCTCGGTGCCAACACTATCGGACTTTTCAAATATTATTATTACTATTATGCCTTTGGAGAGTCGTTTGGGGAATCCCCTTCTATAGACAAACTACATCTACTCTACACAATTGAGTGCGTGCGTTCAACATCTTGCAATGTCCGTAAAACGTTTGTAGACAAAGGTACTCTTACCAATCTGTGGTTTGCAAACCCACGCATTGCACTGGTGCCGGGATCATCCATATTATTATTACTGGCGGTCCTCCGCAGCTGTGACTTTGGTAGCTTCTAAAGATATTTATTGAAATCAAATGATGTAAAGGTAATATTGTTTACTGCTCGTGATGATGAATATGTTTACTATGATATAAATACCCGCGTGCATCAAAAAACCTTTGAGAATAGTACATTATTTTGTATCATATTTATGAACATTAAAAAGGGTGTCGTGAGTCCATATCAGATAGACATTAAAGCTGTCGCGAACTTTATTATAGGACTTTTAAAGCAGAAAATCCCGTCACATATGTTTTTTTTTCATCTCTTCTGTTCGGAAAATTGAACTTTCATGTGGGTTTCTTTCGGGTGGAAACTTGGAAAGTAATTTAGTTTTAATTGCTACGATCAGCCCCCTTACTCTGGACACAAAACCCGATCCAATGAATATAGCCATCCCTGTCACACGCGTACACGGCCTGGTATAAGTGACAGGGATGGGTATATTCATTGGATCGGGTTTGGTGTCCAGAGTAAGGCCTCAGACATGGAGTTAAAGATCATTGAGTCACATCATATTATCAAAATAAACGAACTTTCCATATTTTAAAGATAAGCTAAACAATGTTTATTATGGTCACTGATCTTAAAAAATTACAATTGGTCTAATTTTTAACAATTTAAAATCTACAAATATAATATTCGGTTGCCCGCCATATTTAGTGTCACTTTTTTTTCATAATAAATTGTCACAGTCATTTTGTTTGTCTTTGACCCCTTTGACAATATATTTTTTTAGTGTGGTCGATTATTGCTCAGATTATTAAGCAGGCGGATGTTTGGGCGGAGGCGACTTGCCGCGATTTTGTTGTTTATTAATCTTCTTACTCACTCCCACCTTTAGCTGCCTCATAGCGCTATCTCATGAGGCAAAATTGAACCTGGAATTTGACATAATCTGTGGTAGTTTAGTGACACGGTTAATTTCCGAATCTCTTTACGTCAAAATACGATCTATCGCCTGTCAGTCGCGGTTTCGTAGTAGCATTTTTGACGAATACGTCAAAACAACGAGCTTCGTGTCCGATGTCGGATTCGAAGTGTTATATATTATATAGTAAGCAATACGCCAAACGATAATCGTCTTGTCGGATATCGTTTTTCGTAGTTGACCTACTGTTGTCTCCTGTGCCGTTACTGTCTTTCTTATCGTGTATTTTATGTATAACGACAGTTAACAAACAGATATGTGATGTAAAAACTTGAGGTTTCATCTCTCGCCAAACAATATAATATTTTATCATCGCATCATAATCTCACAGCTAAATTTATTTATTTTTCCTCACAGTCGAAATGAAAAATAGTATGTTTAACTCGGGTGGAAGCACCCACTTTCGAATTATAAGCGCTCTCTCCGTTCGAGCGCCAAAAACACCATCCAGTGAAATGGGTCACTTTCTTCCCTTGTATATCAATCTAATATTATTTATAACTTTTTACGCTGCGTACGCAACGGAAGCTCTCAAAAGAAATATTTTTCCTCCGTTTTTGCAACAATGTTCATCATTGCTCTGCCTCTATAAGTCGCATCGTGATGTCTTATACAATTAAGCTATCTAACACTAAAAGATATTTTCAAATCGGTCTAGTAGTTCCTGACATTAGCGCATTTAAACGAACAAACTCTTCATCTTTATAATATTAGTAAAGGTGTCCCGAAAACGATGGATAACCTTGTTACTGTCGATAGGCCTCCTTATGATCTAATATTAAATTTACGGTACGGTACAAATATTACGGTTTTAAAGATTTTCCACTTTTTGTGTTTTATGATAAAATTGCCATCATCAGATGGCTCAGCTACCTCAGCTTCTATTAGTCCCTTAAGCGAATGTGAACGAGACACAATGCAAATTCTATTGTTATGCGGTCGCCTGCAGCCGCTCGGGTGTTGAAGCATTAAGAATCACCTGGTTTTAACAGTTTGTGCAAATAAGTGACAACAAATTTTGCTATAAAACGTTGCTTCATGCCAAATTTCAAGATTCTAGGTCGACTGGAAGTACCCTTTAGGTTTTGATTCCCTTGCGAGTACTTGCGAGTTTCAAAATATGCAGCTTAAATTGCTGTTTCTTTTGATTGCGTTGACATAGAAGTTTGATTTTGTTACAGCTTAAAGGTATTATAGACCTGAGTATTTGGTATGAATTTCAATTTAATACCTCTACGCGTTTATGAGGAAATGGGTAGTAAGTTTAAAATTATTAAAAAAATTTATAGTGATGTAACTAAAAATTTATGGTTTTGGCAATTTTTCCTTTATCTATGCTATAAGACGTTGCTTCGTACCAAATTTCAAGATTCTGAGTTCACGGGAAGCACCCTGTAGGTTTTGATTCCCTTGCAAGTGTCGAAAATTAGCGGCATAAACGGCTGTATCTTTTGATTGCGTTGGCTTAGAAGTTTGATTTTTTCACAGCTTCAAAGGACAGTAGACCTGAGTAATTGATATAAATTTCAGCTTCATACCTCTACGCGTTCCTGAGAAAAAGGGTTTTGACAGACGGACGGACAGACGGACAACAAAGTGATCCTATAAGGGTTCCGTTTTTTCCTTTTGGGGTACGGAACCCTAAAAACGTGCGTAAGTACATATTATTTTAAAATGCGTTATTGAACTTAACTATAAGGTTCTATATTTACTTAAGGCACATTAATTATTTTTGTTTTACTATTTATATTTAAGTTAGTAAAATCCAATTACCCTCTACTATGCCACTACTTGCAATGTGTAACCAGTCCTTTAATTCTGGGTCACGTAAGTTTTGGGTATACTGTGGTTTAGGCATAATTAATTGAACATGAACATTGAAACCTTAAAACCTCGCTGAATACAATAAAGGTAACTATACGGACAACAGCACGTCATGGTAATAAAATCAAAGACAAACCAGAAAAATACAGTAACCCTATGAAGCAAATCAAACTTGACCCAGTTCCCATATAAATAAAGTCCATAATCATAATCGTTTAAGAAATTGGCCAAGTAATCAAGGGAATTCCGTAAAACCACCACCTTAGTTCTGTTGTGTTGCCTCCACAACAAAAATATGTACCTATCCTATTTTAAAAATCTATTTATAATTAAGTATTTTTGTTAATTGTACTAGTGAGTGCTTAGTGGTTGTTGTGGTGCCTTACCACTAATTGAAGCAATCAAAGACTCTAGAAAAATCCACTAGCCACTAAATCCAATATTTATTCGCTAAAAGGATAGTCTAAACCACCAGAACTAGTGGAAAATCCACTGAGTTGGCAACACTGCAAGCACCGGCAAAATATGTTCTCGGTCGCTCTCGCTCTCGCTCCATATAACGGTGAGACAGCAGGGGCCCTATTTTTGAAATCCTTCGTATGACTTATTTCAAACGTATACGCCTAAAATTTCACTCGTCCACCCAAGTCACTTCAACGCAGTTTTTCGTATTTTTGAATCATTCGACTGCGGTGTTGCCATTTTACAAAGAATTGATAAAATAATGTCTTTTTACCAAAGATTAAACAAACCGGTAACATTCGCAACCGTAATTTTGACGATATTTTGGCTGTATATTCAAAACGTTAGCCTTTTTAAAAAGAAAAAACTATTAAAGTCACATCACTTGTCAACATAACAGGAGTTTAGCGCGGGAAACGAGAAGAGGAAGTTGGATTTTGTTTCTTCATTTTAGTAATTGTTTTTTTTCTAGTAAATTATTGTGATTTTGTGGTGGAATCATCATAATAATGTGTGCTTTTGAAGAAAACAATGAAGACAAAGGAGGAAACAAAGTAAAGCGTGCTCTGATCGCAGATCGCGCCCTCTGATTCGGATCGTTATTCTCGTGCTAAACTTCATTCAGCATTGAAATGCGAACGCCAGCCCCGCATTTCAATGAGTTAGGTTAGGCTAGTTTAGTGTTAGTTTTGTAGTTAAGTGTAAATATTGAACTCATTAATAAAGAATTGTCCGTATGGCTCTGTCCGAGGACGTTAAACTTGTATAAAAAAAAAAAAGTCAACATAACAATTTATTGGATTTTGCATTTATTAATGTTTTCTTGATTTTGTGATAAAAAAGTTAAAATCAACATTATATTAGCATTATACAAACCTGCAGCTCTCATCAGTGATGAGTAGAGAAATATACTTCAACCAGAAACATACGCAAAAATATTAGACGGCAAGGATTTGTTGTTTCACAATCAACAACAAAATAAAGCGAATCCAATTCATTAAATAAACATTGAGAGGCGTCTTGACTTAAGGTATTTATCATGCATTATTCTTCTTCTTCTCCTGTTTAGGTGAACAAACAATAGTCTACTGCGGTTCAGTGGTAAACTTATGTGAAATGTGATAATCTAGACTGGCTACTGTTATTTCTAAGATTCACTTCTACTATTCATTCTTTATGATTTCTTTTAATCTGTTTATAATCTTTTTCAGGTATAGCAACAAGACAATCATAAAAACCCTAATCAAACTAGGAACGATAACAAAGATAACATAGCAAAGAGATGGTTACATGTAGTATTCATTTATAATATGGAGAGAAAATTAAGTACTCTTGAGTCTAGAGAACACCAGCAATCATCCAAAATCATTTGCAGTCAACATTATCAAACAAGTTATTCTATATTTTTGATATGATGTGTGTGACCTATATCTATTTTAGACTTTCAGTGCAATTTAATATAACATTTTAATAATAAAGTCTATTGGGTTAGTTTAAGAATACAGTGATTAGTAATTTCTAAAAGTTTCTAATATTTCTAAAAGTAATCTCTCTGCATGACCTAAAGGTTTGACTGGCAGAGAATGCTTTTAGCATTAAGTCCACCTTTGTACACTATGATTTGTGCAATAAAGTCTTTAAATAAATAAATAAATAATAATATAGCTTTGATAATTATTTATTGATGTAATAATTTAAATTTGCTGTTTTTTTATCGGACAAGTTTTTCATTAACTGTTAAATAATACCATAGATGGACTGTACATCTGAGTAATAACTTGTTTATGTCAATGTTATTCTGTAGACATTTATTTTTAAGTTGTTATAATAAAATGAAACAAACTTTTGTAAGTAAAACAATTTTTATTTAAGTAATTAAAACATTCATTTTGTACATTTACCATAAAGATATTTGAACTGACCTTTGTAATGTGCAATAAAGAGTTTCTTGCTATCATGTTCATCTTTTTTTTTGCATGAAATATCACTAGAAGCACAAAACACATCCCAAACCTACATAGACCCAACCAATTCTCCGGAAAAACAATCAGCCACTAAGTTTTTAGGCATCTTTTCAACGGTTTAATATTTTTGTGTTCACAAATTATTGGCATCATAATCCTCTTTAAACAAACACTTTACAATGCTTTTTTCATCAAAGTTCTCTTAATTTGAAATTATCTACGGATTATCCAATACTAATTTGAATTCATTGTTAGTAGTGTATATTTACAAAATATAGTGCAGGCAGTCTATTTATACACTTATACACCCGGTAGTCTTTGAAGGTTGTTGATCCTGGAAAGATTAAGGTTAACTTTAACTACATTGATGTAATGAAAAATTTAATTCAATTTGTGTCATGATACTTACTGCAAGCTACTGCCATCATTTCAGGAAGGTTTTTAGGGATTTAAACACACTATCTGAGTACTGTAGGGCAATTCAAGGCTTTCAGTAATTCATCAAAAACTGTGCCTGTGCCCCGAGCAATTCTTGCATTTCTATGGTTTCCAAGGAAACTTCTAGGATTCAGCAACAAACAATTAATGACTGGAATGACCTGGAAGTATTATTGGTAGATTAGCTTTATGTGCAAACAGTCGAACTGCCTTCATTTTATGTAATCAAGATATTTGTTCAAACAGATAACCATAACTTAAACTTACCTTAATTGCAATGGATACTCGGGCAATACGGTCTACTCGAGACCATAATAGGTCTCGGAATCAGGACTAATTCTTTGGTGAGCTATTTATCTCGAAATAATTAGATTTGAGCTGTAAATTGCCCAGTCAAACGGGTTGTTTCGATGTCTCTTTGAACAGCTCTTTCTACAAAATATTCAACTGTTTTGTCATTTCCCTTACTTTAAAAACCTTTGCAAAAGCAAATTATCCATGTACATTCAATTTAATTGAACTTTTATACTTAATTAGTTAAAATTTAGAGTAAGAAAGCAAGTCACAAAATTTAACACAAATACACGTCTTTTTGACGTTACGTCTATCACTCGCCTTCCCAAACGAGTGGTCGGAGGCACTCGTTTGGGGATTTCGTTCGACCCAATGATTCAAAAATGCCGATTTTGGGATGACGAAGGAAAATCATTCGTAATCTCTACGCGAGTGAATCAAAGGGCCCAGAACGCTGTCAATCTGTTCAGTTTTCGTGCCTGACACCTTCCTAGCACGGTCATGGTATTTACAATAAAATATGGAGCCTGCACGTCGTTTATTCATACTTTTAAAAAAATACCTTTCAGACTTTCCGAATTTGTGTGTGTATGTGTTTATGTGTAAACACGTAATAAAAGAATTTATTGATAAATACTTCTGTCACATTTTTTTATTAAAGAGTTATTATAAAAGGGACACATAAAATACAATATGTTCATTTTTAATCGCCTGCCGCGGCGGCTTTCCTTGATGTCAGCTGGGTAGCTACTGCTGTCCTATCTGTAAACAAAAAAACAGTATTAATTTACAACTATAGAGTAGAAGTTTATCTGGTACCTACTACCACTTTTTCTAGACTTGAAGATACGTTTTATTTTACCTGTATTTTACAAATGTATCCACTTTCACTGTAACACATAAGTAACTCATTAAGACCAAAAAAACTATCCTTGATATTTTCAGTGATATGCTATCACAGAGAATCTTAGCATTACAAATCCATCAGTTCTTTGGAATACAAGGTACCTATTGTTTTTTTTTTTAATTTAAACTAAGATAGTAATTTTGATAGTACATCAAGGTCACTGCCGGCTAACCACTTTCAATTCGAACGAAATTCGCCTATACACACGACAAAAAACGAGAGTAGCTCTTCAAATAGCCGATGCGAGGTGGAAGCGCGCTTTGGCTCATAGGTAAAGTGGTTAGGTGGCCGATATATTCGATAGTAACTTTATTTAGGCTTAAACGTCACGAACAGTCTTCTTGACAATCTCTAAAACATAACAGCATGTCCCTTCATGCAACAGCACGACCCCGTTCTGTGATAATAACTATTTTTATATTGTGTCTTAAGTTTGGGAGCGAATTAACAGTCGAAAGTAGTACTTACGGGATAGGAGCAGCCATAGCGACGGCTGTCAGTTGGGAGATGATGCTGCCAGCGGCCAAGTTGCCGTAGTATGCCTGCGCGGCAGCTGCGGTGCTCCCAGCCAGGATTCCCCCACTGCTGAAGCCCATCATTGGGGCCACCCACGCAGCGCCCAGGCCGCCGGTGCCGTAAATCACCGCTGCTCCAGCAACGTTAACTACTAATGCCGATAACAGACCCATGTTTCCTGAAAATGTAAACAAAATGTCAAAGAACCAATTTTGTTCAGACCTATGAGATTGTTAAACATTTTTGTAACTTAAAACTTAAATATCTGACGATTAGTTTAAATCTTAAAATAATAATAAGGTAAAGTTTTTACCAAATCAAATGAATTTATTAATATTTTAAAAAAGAGTTTTGCCAAACGGCATTATATATAACATTCAGAATCAAACTAATCTATGAGCATCCAATTTCAAAGTTCGATACTGCAATTTTATAGGTAAAGACCACGCAAAGATAGTAAGGGCACTGTTGTGCCCAAACACTACTATAACATACAAACGTGAGACTTGCATAAATATTATTATGATGTGTCCCTTAATTAAATTATAATTAAACCACCGTCACAGAAAATATAATTATGGAGTGTAGAAAAAGATATAAAGTCCCAAATGCCTTGCACACCTTTTGCTATATTGCTAACAAAAAATATTTTGGGTTATTGTGTAACACACATTTTACTTTGTTAAGACGTAAGAGTAATATTTAAAAAAAAGCAATGAGATTGCAACGTCGCCATTGTGTTTGAACAGCCATAAACCGGTGTTGTTTTAATTCCATAAGTCTTTGTTTACCAAACCAAATCGACCAACAACTGTTGGTTGTTACTTAACTAAGTAGGTATGTGCTTAAGCAATTTGTACTGCTTTGAACTAGGTGGTATAAACGGCTTACAATTTTTAGTGAAATCAAAAATAATTAACAATACGTACCTCAAAACACTTATGGAACTGACTGTCGCCTTTGAATTACTTGACTGGACTGAGCTAAACTGAGCTTCTGATCATCAGCTGAGTAGGTAGTGGGAGGGTGTGTAAGGGACTGGAAATAAATGCAACTTTTTAGGGTTCCGTAGTCCAACAAGGAACCCTTTAGTTTCGCCACGTCTCCGTCCGTCCGCAGTTCAGCTCAGAGACCTTAAGTACCTACGTACTAGAAAACTGTACCTAATTTAGCATTGGTTTGAATTCTTATCTCCCCGCTAGTGGTAAAATAAAACATTGAAAAATATTTTTTTTTGGGATACCTACCTCTAACACAAGTAACTTGGGAATGTTTTACAGAGTACTTCCCGTGAACTCAGAATCTTGAAATTTGGTACGAAACAATGCCATACAGCACAGAAAAAGGAAACTAAAATCTAAAATTTAAATTTGCAAAGAACATAGTAAAGTAAATAAAAATAACGTTTAAAAGTAAGTTTTTTTTTTTTTTTTTTTTTTTTTCTTTGTTTTTTGGCTCGCGCGGTTTGCGTTTAGCCACGACAGAAAGGTTGGGAATCGGATAGGAGACATAAAAAAACGGTTTAAGGAGATGGATCATAATTGGAAAGGAAAGGAAAGGATCAGTGAAAAATAGAAGTATTAATATAAATAATAGAAATAATAGAATATTATATTTTAATATTATTTAGGATTATAAAAGAAGATAAAATACTATAAATATTGTGGTCATTTGAACTTAGGAGGCACATGATGGAAGTGGGAAAGGGAACGCGAGCAGACAAAAGTGAAATCACGAAATCAGTATGATCATAAAGACTGCATTTAAAAAACACGTGGTTAAGATCACCTACATCACAACCACATGCACAAATATCATTATCTAAAATATGTATTTTTTTCAAGAAGGAGGGAGTGCACACGTGGCCTATTCTCATTCTAATCAAAATGGTGGTAGCAAGTTTACACAGCATCATCTTTGAGAACCACGGCTTCACAGGCATAGAATTTTGTATAAGCTTATAGTTTTTACCTTTAAGTTGACTAGTAAGTTCCCAATCTTTCTCCCAGGCAATTCTAAGATCGGATTTGGGAATAGTAGCAGACAAGTCATGGCAATAATTTTTATAAGGATGTAGGTCGCCACAATCCACGGCCTCATTAGCAAGTTTATCAGCTTTTTCATTACCGGAAATGCTACAGTGACTAGGAACCCAAGCAAAATTTATGGTGCAACCATTTTTGTGACATTTGTAAAGCAATTTCCTACATTCAATTATAATAGGGTAGCTGACATTACTTTTCATGGGGAATTTAAGGAGAGCATGTAATGCACTTTTGGCATCTGAAAAAATTATAGTTTTCTTCAATTTGAAAAGGAGTGCATATTCGATTGCTTTGTACAGACCCATACATTCACCAGTGAAAACTGAACATTCTACAGGTAGTTTAATTTTCTGTACAATGTGGAGTTGCTGATGGAAAACCCCAACACCAACATTACCAGTTGAATGTTTAGAAGCATCACTATAAATATAATGCCAATCAGGAAAATTTTCATCTAAAATCTGCATGAATTTAAAGTTAATGTTTTTGTCATCTTTGTCAATATCTAAATTAAAATGTATAACAGGGGTGAGTATTAATGATTCAAAATTTACGGTGAAAATTGGAAGAGTTGATGATCTGTGTATTGGTGCTTGAATGGACATAAACTTACGAAAACTTTGAACTAAACAGGGCAGAGATTTATGTGACCAATAAGGAGAATTTTCAACTAAGCCAGAGAGTCTGCCAAGTTTATTGTATAGCGGATGGTTATAGCATTGGAGTACACGAAATACAAACTTGTCACTTAAGTATTGACGCCTAAATCTTAATGGTGGTTCGACGCATTCTACTTGTAGTGCATTAATTGGGCTTGATTTCATAGCACCTGCGATTATCCTTAGAGCTTTAGATTGGATGGAATCCATTTTTTTTAAACCAACTACGTTACATGGTTCCAGGAAAAAACTACCGTAATCAAGTACGCTCCTAATTAATGCATTATATAATAATCTCAAAGAAGAAGGGTGAGCCCCCCACCATACTCCTGCAACGCATCTAAGTATATTCAAAAGTTTTTCGCATTTAGCCACAATGGAATAGCAATGTGAAACGCCATTCAATTTTGAGTCCAATGTAATCCCTAAAAATTTGGCTTCATTTTGAATAGGAATAGGGGTGCCTTCATAAAGAACAGAAAAAATAGGTAAGACTCGCAACCTAGAAAACAGAACAACTGAGCTTTTGGGCACAGAAATACTTAAACCATTTCTATCTAACCAGAGTTTAAGAAGATAGAGGGATTGCGTAAGAGATAAGCTCAAATTTGAAATTGAAATTCCTGAAATGTATAACAGTAGATCGTCAGCATACTGCAGAACATTAACATTATTATTAAGAGAAGATTCTAGATCATAGGTGTAAAGGTTAAACAGTATGGGGCTTAAAACAGATCCTTGTGGGAGGCCATTCCACACTAATCTGGTCATGGTACTACCGCCATCTGAGAGAAATTGAGAGTCATCCAAGACAACCCGAATTGAACGTTCTGAAAGAATATTGTATATAAAATTTACTAAAATTGGAGGAATTTTAAGTTTTTCAAGTTTTTGGATAAGAATGTGAATCAACACACCATCGTATGCAGATTTGATATCTAGAAAAGCTGCAAGGAGTGATTCGTTTTTAGAGAAAGCTAACCGAATATCAGTTGTAAGAATGCCAATATTGTCCATTGTCCCTCGGCCTTTCCTAAAACCGTATTGGTTAGTACCCAACAATTGTTTGTTTTCAACCAACCATTCGAGTCTGTTTTTAACAAGGTGTTCAGCTAGTTTTACAATAACTAAGGAAAGAGCAATAGGTCTGTACGAATTAGCATCTGAGGCTGGCTTTCCAGGTTTTAACAAAGCAATAACTTCTTGGGATTTCCACGATGAGGGGACTTGTCCCTTATACATAATAGAATTTATTAATGATAAATAATAAGACAAGGTTGAATCACTAAGGTGAGTAAAAAAAGAGTAAGGTATTCCATCACTGCCAGGAGAGGAATCTTTAACGTATGAAAGAATGCCTTTAAGTTCAGACAGAGTGAAAGGTTCATTTAATTCTTGGTATTCTATAGAGTATGGGACGAGAAAGATGTCATTTAAAGGTGCAGAAGGGGGGGCCAATTTGTCTAGAAATTGGTTTATTATGACAGCGTCAGGTTTACAATGAATGGGTTCTTTAAAGACAGATCGATATCGTCGAATTTTACTCCAGACTACTGACGGAGAGACATCAGGAGAAATGGATGAACAGAAGGTGCTCCACCCATCCCACTTCTTTTTCTTAAGAAGTTTTCGTGTGGCATTCATTACTTCCATTAGGTGTTCAAAATTCTCTGTGGTAGATTCGGACCGATATCGTTTTTCAGCTTCTTTTCTTTCTTTGACAGCTGTCAAACATTCCTTGTCAAACCAAGGTGGAAAAGGTATACTATTTGAATGAGTGTTTTTAATTGGAAAAATTTCGTCGGCTGTATCAACAATTACCTGGGCCAGGGCATGAGCGCACTCAGAATGATTGTTTTTAGAAATACTAGGTAAAGAAGAGGTTCTTCGTTCCACCTCCTTTTGAAATGCATACCAGTTAGCGTCGAACAATTTATATTTCAAGCGGGGAGGAGGTCTAGCTGATAATGGTTTACGCATTTGATTAGGAAAAGTTATTATAATAGGGAAATGGTCGCTTCCAAAACTAGAACTAAGAGTTGACCAAGTTAAGCCAGATGCCAAGTTAGGGGAGCACATCGACAAATCTGGTGCACTATCTGCTTCGTGTGGAGCAGTACGACGTGTAATTAACCCAGTATTTAACAAACAAAGATTAAGGTGATCTATCATATCTAAAACTCTGGATCCATAATGATTAGATACTGAGCTACCCCAAGACTGGTGTTGTGCATTGAGGTCTCCCATGATTAAAATAGGTTTGGGGATATTGTGAATAATGCTCTCAACTTCATCATAAATATTTGTGGATGGGTGAGGGATGTATAACGAAACAAATGATATTTTGTTAATGCTGACAGCCACTATGGAGAAACCTGTGCCATGTTGAGGTATAGGAATGTGTGTGAAAGGAATAAAACGCTTAACTAAGATGGCTACACCACTGTAACCATCTGACCTGTCCTCTCTTATGCAAGAGAAGCCAGGTACTCTAAAATTTAAGTGAGGTAAAAGCCATGTCTCCTGAAGAGACATGGCAAACGGTTTATACTTATTAACAATAAATAAAAGATCTGACTTCTTACTACTAATGCTACGGCAATTCCACTGCAGCACCAGTGGACTTGGATCCATCTTGGGTGATTTCATCATGTAGTTTTTCAATAGAGGAGGCAACGTTGGACGGTAAAGATATATTTGATTTGAATAGAGTTTGAATCAATAAAATCAATAGGTCTTTAACAGGTAAGTTAGATAAAGAATTGGTTGAATCATCTTTCAGTAGTGCACAGCCATTTTCAGGCAAAGGAGGATTGTAATCTTTAATTATTTCATTATGTGCAATGCGATCATAGCCCTTCCCTAGCCTAGGGGGAGCTTTGGGTTTCAAGAAAACTGTCTTAGTATAAGATTGATTTCTTGCCTGAACTGAACTGGTAGAGTATCCTATTGATTGAGGGGGTGAAGAAGATGTTAATACCTGAGCATAGGACTTACCCACAGGAGGGTGTAATTTAATTGCCTCTCCATAAGATAGACAATTCTTAGCCATAGTTTCTTTGATTCCCTTCTGTCTAGAAAATTCAGGGCATTTCTTATCATTGGCACAATGGGGGCCTGAGCATAAGCAGCAAGTTACATTTTCCTCAACAGAGCAAGTATCTCCTGAGTGGCCATCATGACCACACCTAAAACATCTTGGGGTGGAACGACACTGATTTTTGACATGTCCATATCTACAACAATTAAAACATTGGATTGTTGGAAATATGTACAAGTCTACAGGTAATGAATTGTAACAAACAAACACCCGTTTAGGTAGCACCTGACCATCAAAAGTAAGGACAACTGTCTCCGAGGGCACAAACTCTGCTTTACCTTTATTCATTATTTTCCTGTTAAATCTTCTTACTTTTAAAATTTCCCCGCACCCTACTGGTGTAGAGATGTTTGTCTTTACTTCATCGTCTGTCCAGTCAGATGGCACACCTCTTACAACTCCCATACGGGTCACATTATTCACAGGTATAAATGCCTTATAATTGTACTTTGACAGCAAATTATTTGTGACAAAATTGTTTGCACCTTCAAAACTTAAGAAATTGATGACAATGCGATTCCTCCCAATTTTCTTGACGCTACCATTGACAATGTTTTGGAATTTATTTTGTTGCAAAAACCGGCCGAATGAAATAGGATGGATGTTAGAACCTTCCTTATGAGGCTGTGGTGGCTGCTCTTTTTGGACGTGAACTATGTATGGAGCTGCATCTGAAGCTGTATAAAGAGTCCTACCAACAAATGTTGAGCGAAGATCCTTACTTTCAGTTACATTCATTGCACTTGGTTGTGATGTGGGAGGATCAGGAGTAACAAAGTTCGTTGGATTATTAATAGAAACGTTAGGTTCATCATTATCACTTAAACAATTACATAATTCGCTTGTAGAGCCTGCAGCTTTATGATGACTTTTCCGCTTTTTACAATGTCTACATGACTTGTGTTTTTTCGCGCGCTTGCGATTTGAGTTACTTCTACCACTTTCAGAAGCATCCGTGTCTCTTTGAGAACCCTCTGTCTCCGTAGCATATGATATTTCTATGTGGTGAGCTACATCCTGGGGGACCTCTGTCCCACCAGGATCATCAGGCTCGATCATGCAATTAAAAGTGAAAGACTTACCAATAGATGAAGTTTTTAGCAGTACTTATAATAAATAAATATAAATAATTAAAATATACACACTATTCTACCACTGATCCGCTTATTTATCAATATTTAACAATAAAAAATTTCAAGAGGAAAAAAAGTCGACCGCACAAACCGACGATTCCCGCGCTTTCTAAAAAAAAAAAAAAAAAAAAAAAAAAAAAAAAAAAAAAAAAAAAGTAAGTTGTACATGGTGTTCAGTTTGGCTCACAGACGTGCAAATATTAAATTATTAAGTTATTATTATTACAAACATATACATAAATATATATAATTTACAGATAAAGGAAAAAATGCGAACACCGTATTTATTTAATCACATTACAACATTAGACATTTCTCATTCTCATGAACGCGTAGGTAGAGGTATTAATTTGAAATTCATATCAAATAGGTACTTACGTGTAGGTATAAAACCTTTAAGCTATAAGAAAGTCAAACTTCTTTGTTAACGGAATAAAAATAAACAGCAATTCATGCTGTATGTTTTCAAACTCGCAACTTCTTAGGTACTATGTACTTCCATTTGACCTGGAATCATGAAATTTTGGATGAAGCAATGCACATAAAAAGGAAAAAAAAACGAAATACGGAACCCTCGGTGCCAACACTATCGGACTTTTCAAATATTATTATTACTATTATGCCTTTGGAGAGTCGCCTGCAAAAGAAAAAAGAAAATTTTTAGAAAATATATATTTATTTTTCAACATAGTTCAATACACTTGGCCCAGTAAAGCTCCAACTTTTGTAACCCGTCCAACGTCCGAAGTCCGTCCCGACGTCGTCAATATAGGTCTCTGTGGCGGCGATAACCTCATCATTCGCCCAAATCTTTTGCTGGCGAGTTACTTTTCAGATTTGGGAACAAGAAATTTTCGCAAGAAGCCAAATCTGGAGAACACGGTGGATTCGTAGAACAATTCGACCAATTTGGCCATGACGACGGCGGAGGTGCGAGTCGGCGCGTTGTCATGGTCGACCCCCACGGCACTTTTTTCTTTACCAAATGGGCCCTTCAATTCGGCGTCGTATCGGCCTTATAATTCAGAATAGTAGAGCCCCGTGATTGTTTTACCCTTCTTGAGGTAATCGATGTAGATCACACCTTGCGAGTCCCAAAAACACTGGTCACTATCTTTCCGGCCGATCGAACAGTCTTCGCCTTCTTTGGAGCCGTTCGCCGGATAAAATCTACTGTTTCAACTGTGTTGGTCTCTGGTGTGTACCAGTGAACCCATGTTTTGTCAACAGTCACAAAAAGACGCAAGAACTCCACCAGATCGCGTTGAAACAGCGACAAACATGTCACTGATGTGCTCTCACGGTTGCGCTTGTTGTCTAGTGTGAGTAAACGCGGCACCCATCGCACAGACAACTTTTTCATATCCAGTTCTTCATGCAAAATATGATGCACTGTCCCTTCTGCAATGTTTACAGTCTCAGTTATCTCGCAAATTTTTAATCGCCGGTCTACCAACATGCGAGAGGTACGCAGTTTTTTAATGCTTTCGCATTAAATAAAAACTGTAAGAAGTAACTGTAACAGTAAGAAGAAATTCTTAGTTGCCGTTTTCGGTGCACCTGGGCATGGGTCATCAAAAATCGACGTGCGGCCACGAGCAAACTCGTTGAAACATTTTTGACGATCGCCATCGAAGGAGAAGAGTCGCCGTACACAGCATCTAAGCGCTCTTTGATTTCGCTGCACGTATTCCTTACAAAAACAGAGTCTAATCACTGTTATTTTCACATTTTTAGGGTTCGGTGGGCGAATGGCAAAAAATGGAACCCTTATAGTTTCGTCGAGTCCGTCTGTCTGTCTGTCCGTCCGTATGTCACTGCCACTTTATTCTGTAACTTCATCACACTGTTGAAATTTAATAGAAAGATGTATTCTGTTAACAGCTTAACGATTCTTATATAAAAAATAACAATCATGAAATTTCCCATACATGAAACTGAAACAGTTTTCTTTTGTCAAACCTGCGTGTGGTGTTTCTATGAATAGGTCTTTTAAAATGACATAGAGGATACTAAAACCATTTTCTTTTATAGTCTAACGTTTGATAGATAGACGCTTCCAAAGTGGTACAATGGGCGTCCCCAATCCCCTTCTATAGACAAACTACATCTACTCTACACAATTGAGTGCGTGCGTTCAACATCTTGCAATGTCCGTAAAACGTTTGTAGACAAAGGTACTCTTACCAATCTGTGGTTTGCAAACCCACGCATTGCACTGGTGCCGGGATCATCCATATTATTATTACTGGCGGTCCTCCGCAGCTGTGACTTTGGTAGCTTCTAAAGATATTTATTGAAATCAAATGATGTAAAGGTAATATTGTTTACTGCTCGTGATGATGAATATGTTTACTATGATATAAATACCCGCGTGCATCAAAAAACCTTTGAAAATAGTACATTATTTTGTATCATATTTATGAACATTAAAAAGGGTGTCGTGAGTCCATATCAGATAGACATTAAAGCTGTCGCGGACTTTATTATAGGACTTTTAAAGCAGAAAATCGCGTCACATATGTCTTTTTTTCATCTCTTCTGTTCGGAAAATTGAACTTTCATGTGGGTTTCTTTCGGGTGGAAACTTGGAAAGTAATTTAGTTTTAATTGCTACGATCAGCCCCCTTACTCTGGACACAAAACCCGATCCAATGAATATAGCCATCCCTGTCACACGCGTACACGGCCTGGTATAAGTGACAGGGATGGGTATATTCATTGGATCGGGTTTGGTGTCCAGAGTAAGGCCTCAGACATGGAGTTAAAGATCATTGAGTCACATCATATTATCAAAATAAACAAGCTTTCCATATTTTAAAGATAAGCTAAACAATGTTTATTATGGTCACTGATCTTAAAAAATTACAATTGGTCTAATTTTTAACAATTTAAAATCTACAAATATAATATTCGGTTGCCCGCCATATTTAGTGTCACTTTTTTTTCATAATAAATTGTCACAGTCATTTTGTTTGTCTTTGACCCCTTTGACAATATATTTTTTTAGTGTGGTCGATTATTGCTCAGATTATTAAGCAGGCGGATGTTTGGGCGGAGGCGACTTGCCGCGATTTTGTTGTTTATTAATCTTCTTACTCACTCCCACCTTTAGCTGCCTCATAGCGCTATCTCATGAGGCAAAATTGAACCTGGAATTTGACATAATCTGTGGTAGTTTTAGTGACACGGTTAATTTCCGAATCTCTTTACGTCAAAATACGATCTATCGCCTGTCAGTCGCGGTTTCGTAGTAGCATTTTTGACGAATACGTCAAAACAACGAGCTTCGTGTCCGATGTCGGATTCGAAGTGTTATATATTATATAGTAAGCAATACGCCAAACGATAATCGTCTTGTCGGATATCGTTTTTCGTAGTTGACCTACTGTTGTCTCCTGTGCCGTTACTGTCTTTCTTATCGTGTATTTTATGTATAACGACAGTTAACAAACAGATATGTGATGTAAAAACTTGAGG
>CAWUPE010000328.1:0-27406 GCA_963924145.1 Pyrausta purpuralis
AAGAACAGAATTAAATTGTTCACGAAGTCTTACTATTCGTATTTTTTGTAACGTACATAGCTCGTAATGTTGCTAAATCCAAAACGGAATAAGTGAAGGCAACAAAATAGTTAAAAAAGGCGAAGAAGTTAAAAAATATTATTAGAATGTATTTTTTGAAATTATTATTTTCCTTTCTCATTTGTTTAATGGACATTTACTCAAGACTAGGATTTATTTGCGCTTACAAAAAGATTATACTCAGAATTATATTTACAAAACAACACTATAAAAACAAAAAAAAATTAATTATAAATTGGCCTTCACCTTAACCGATTGTTAAAATATTTGTAAAAATATTTCCTTAGGATTGTTAGCATTCAGCAAAATAGCCTAGTGATGATAAAGCATTTGTGATATTTGATGCGCCTAGGCATGCGGCGCGGGAGGGGGATAGGCGGCAAACGCCGAATCCTGAGGGCATTCGGATGCGAGCCTTGAGTTGGTTAGAATTGTATTAGTGAAATATCAATTGTTATTTATTGTGGATGTCGCGAGATAACAAGTTTAAGTGATATAAGCCGGTTGATTAGTGATACTAAAGTTATTATCTAGTAATGTGTTAGTATATATAATGGAGAAATATAAATTGTCAAGAAAACAACGGCTTTTATTGAGAGCTATATTGACCAGCGTCAACAGATCCGAAGTGGATTCCAGACCCACTTACCCACTAAACGGCCATTGGTATGTATTTTTTTGCATCACAAAGCTTGAAATTAATGAGATTATTACTGATGTCATATTTTGTTAATTAATGTGATTGTGAGTGATGCATTGTTTATACCTAATTGTTGATCGGACAAGGCAATGACCACCTTAACTGGTGATAATACGATGATGATGTTAAAGTGGAAATTAATTTTATTAACTGATGAATTGATGCGAAGTGATTTATTACGATTTTGAGTTAATTAGATTAAATATGATGAGTTGTTGTGTTACTCGAACTCGAACTCGAACTCGAACTCGAATTGGTGTGATATCAATACATTCTGAGGTAGGTACTACTTTCATTGAGAATTTCCTTTGATACCTATGATAGCGAGGACAGTTGGATACAAAACATAGGTAAATCGATTTACCTACTCATTGTGATTAGTGTGGTTATACTACATTAAACAGAAATTTTGATCATTCTTAGACAAAGAATGTTTGATCAGCACATTAAAAGCTATTAACAGTAGCTACGAAATAAAAATAATCACGGGATTGCACAAGAATTTTATTAGTAAGAAAATGAAGGTTTATATTTTTTATTGATTTGTGATTTGTAAATCAAAATCACGTTGTGATAAAAAGAAGCAGTAAAAAAAAACTTTCGTGTATTGCACCAACTTATTTTCATAATGATGGACTATGAGGAAGTTATTTTCGATGGCAACAACGCGCACAGGAACGCGCTCCAAGGTCAAGGCATAGTGTTTACATTAACACCATTAAGATAAGTCGCCATGTAGGGTGACTATGACAATGGATGGACAAGTTTGGGATGGAGAATACTTAGTTACCATAAATAGTGATCGCAATGAATAACAAAATCTAACACGATTTCAATCGAATTTGCACGCAGCATTTTGGTTAGATTATTTTGATTTCAGATATGAGTAAAGGAAAAAACATTATTACTATGAAGGTACTTAGACTATATAAAAATAGTGAGAAGATATCCATTTCATTAACATAATGATGATACTCGTGCTGAATTTAGCTGGAATAAGCGTTTACTTAGGTATACCTACAAATACAATGTAACGAAACCTTATTTTGAACCATAGCATTTCGTGAACGAATGAATGAGAACTGCGAATATAAAAAAAAGCATATAAATAAGGAATCACACTTTTTTTTTAATTCTGAAATAGCTAATTACGAATGCTTACAATATATGGACAGTTAAACTCTCAAAAACTCGTATATTTCTTTTCGTGCGAACTAATTCGTGAAGGTACGAGTACCGACTCTTTGTTATTTTAACCAGAGAGTAAGATAAGGCTTACATGTCGTTAACAACAAACATATTTGAACGCGATGCATAATTAATAGTTTATCTTAAAATTACTATCATTTATTACCAGTAATAAGTGAATAATTATTTCAATTTGTTTTGGGGGTGACAGATGAATAACAAAAGATGAACATAAGAATCATTACATGTGGATACAGAAAATAAAAATGTTTGAAAATTACTATTCTTAGAAAGAGGTTCAATGTTTCCATAATGTAAAATTACCTAGTCACATTTTTTTTATTAGGAACAAAAGAATAAAGAACAACTATGAACTTAAAGATTAAATGTAAGCCTGACTTTATCTAGCTGTATGTATGTACGATTTCATTTTGATGACGATGTTATTCATGCTCGAACTCATGTTTCATGAAGTTTTAATAATCACAATTAAGAAATAGGTATTAAAAAAAAGAGAATTGATGCACAAATTACAATTAGAAGGTACAAAAGGTGAAAAGATTTGATATGAATGATATACACTTGTAAATCACCAAATATGAAATGGAATTTCGAACCTACTGCTCTATTAACAGGAAACCAAGACAAGTCAAGAGTTTTAAATCATTGATACAGGATATTGATACGAACAATAGGTTATCCAATACGAACTCAAATATGATATAATAATACAGAACTATTTAAGCAAGTATTTAATTGCCTTCAATAATAATATGATCGTGAACGAACATGATTGAGATGGATGACGACTTGTTTGGCGTAGTGGTTAGCGCTCCGGACCACTATACCGGTGGTCGCGGGTTCAAGCTTCGTAAGGGGCAAATGTTTTGCGATTAGCACGAAATTGATGTTTTAGATTTCTTTAATAAATAAATATGATATTCGTAAAACCAGAAAAAAAGTCCCTGATTTCAAAACTAAGACAATAGGTGTGTTGTCTGGCGCATGTTTATTTATTTAATTAATTTTTGAGCCAATAATTGATTTGTGAAGTAGATTTTAGATATAACATGACAGTGTATAATAAGACGTGAATCTCATTATTTGAAACTTTGTCAATGACAACAAGTGATTAACTGACAAGTTATGTGTTTTTGATTGATTTTGATATAACCGATACAAAAGTATTTAAATAAATACTTGAGTAAATAGTAGTAAAACTTTTGTTTTATAACACGACACGTTAAACTCGTATGCGTTCATGCATTTTATGTGCCTAAATAGTGTAAATCAGTCAAGGCAAGTAATTATTTGAAATCTAAAAAGATAAAATAATACCTATGCTATTGATATACTGAAGATGGTCAAACTTGGCCCTAAAATAAATAAGTTTATTTACCTGTGCCAAGTGCTAAGACACAGTACAATAACGAAATAAAAAGATGAAATTGATCTTTAGCGTTGGATTATTAAACATAACTAACCTTCCCAAGAAACAAACTTTGTCATTCGGCAGGTGGACAATGAGATATTGTGCCGCTAAAACCGAGATTTACTGAAATGTAGGTAAGTAAGATTCGCTGTGGATGAATAATACATGTCGGGCGAAAGACAGTTGCTTAGGTACTCAAAAAGTAAATGATACTCATGATATTTTGCTGTTGAATGTAGAATTAATGAAGTTATTTGAGAGTAATAGTAGATATAGAAATAGTATGAGAAATATTGATCCCAGAGTAATGTACTCTAGTAGGTATGACATGACATTTGATTGAAAAACTAAACTACTGTACTAGACTACTGCTCTTTACCGTGGTTTTACAATTGAAATAAAGTATAGAGATTCACCTAAATACCCCCTTGTTGCCCGATGATTTTGAGCTTGAAGTGATCATATATATATATGAATTCTGATTGATGATGTTTAGAGATGTATGAACTTTAGTATTACATTTGATTTAAAAAAAAAAAACTTGTTCTACCGCTAAATAGTGGTTTTGAAATCGAAATAATTCAAAGTGGTTCACATAAGTACTTACTCGGTACCTGATGACTTTGAGTTTGAAGTGGTAATAAATATGAATCCTACTTGATGATGCTCTTAGATGTTTACAGATCTACCGTGGTGCAAGCGGCGCGCACTTTACGAGTGTCCAGTGAGGCCGAAGCATGCGCGGCATTTTATGTGTTGTTGAATTGAGTTTGATATTCTAAAGGGCAGACCGAAGTACTAGTGGTGCTCACGTTTTGACGTGATTGGTAACCGAGAGTACAAGCGGATTTAACCTATGAATATGAGGAGACCGAAGTACTAGGGGTGCTCACGTTTTGACGTGATTGGTAACCGAGAGTACAAGCGGATTTAACCTATGAATATGAGGAGACCGAAGTACTAGGGGTGCTCACGTTTTGACGTGATTGGTAACCGAGAGTACAAGCGGATTCCCCAATGAGATAAGAGACCGTAGTACTAGGGGTGCTCACGTTTTGACGTGATTGGTAACCGAGAGTACAAGCGGATATGATACATACCTACTATGTACATAAGACTAAAATACTAGTGGTGCTTTTAACAAGTACCTACAGAAAGATTTCACGTATGTAAGAAATATGTCCCATGAAAAATGATTAAAACGAATTGTTAACGATATTGAAGTTCAAAGACAGTGAAAAAATATATATAAAAATAGAGAAAAGAAAGCAGATAAGAAAATAAAGCCAAATATCAATTTATTTAAAGTATGATACAAAAGGCAGGAAGTTATAAAGAAAGTATATTAAACATGACTCCGATAAAGCAATTAGCAGAGATTCTCCCTACCTGCGATACGCAACTATGAACCTATCTATGAACACGAAACAGATGCACTTACAATATGCTGACGCACGGCGCACGACCCGATCTTGACGAATGAAAGGAGAAGCAGACTTGACATAAAAATAACCCAACCAGTACGGAAGTCTCGACATAGTTCCCTGTAAAACCACCAGGTGGCGCTCGAAAAACGCTACGACAGAATTGGTGTTTTCGCGTATTTATTGATTGAGAAGAATTTATGAATGGAGCTTATAAAGTTACAAATATTTTTTAAGATTCATTAAAAAATATATATAGCTACTTAAGTTAAAAGGATATTTGATGACAGACTTCGACCACAGATGGCGAAAGATAACCGGGATTAAGCAGATGCCTACAGTGTACTTAACAATGCCATGTAATTGATGAACGGAACACTACTAGCCCCAATGACATCCAAGATTCTAAATACGAGTGGTATCAGGTATTCCTTAGTGCTAAACGGTCCTCGACCTAATAAATGGAAGGCATGCCGAAACAGGTTTTATTTCATTTGATTATTTATGTTTCGAAATAAGTTGATCTTTTATGATACACATCATCCATAGTTTACTAAACTGAAACTAAAAGCTATTTTTCATACTTGTATTTTTAACATAACGAATTAAGTTGATTTTTAATTATTTATGATCCATTGTTTTCATAAAAATCTATGCCTTCCTCATTATCTGCTTACGAAGGACGATTTGTTTTAATAACCTTTTATGAAATTTAATTCAATGAATTAAATATTTCAAATGAACAGACGTTATGAGCCCATATGTATATGCTATATATAGATTCCAGTTTAATAATTTTATGAAGAAGATTGTACTCTTATCAGATAATGTAATCCTATGCACATAAAATTACAATGACATTCTTTAATGACACATCTTTATATGGCATAGTTAACCAATTTAAATAAAGAAGATAATAATGGTGTTCTTTTGTTTCATATAGAGAATGGTCGCTAACTTCCGTTGAGGACTACAGCTAAAGCGCTAGACGTTGAGTTCAACTACCAGATTAAGCAGATTGGCATGAGCAACCCACGGGTTCGCTTGTGTGGCTGCTTAGAGCTTAATAGAGCCCGTCGCTGAACACGGAAATGGCGAGGCCACATGAGTCATCCAGATGCGACACCGATTAGACCACGTAGAATACAGGCCTAACCAGCAACCACTATTAAATGCGCAAAGACAGAGGGAACAAGACTGTGGAACAGATGCTTTGATATGACGAAATATGGATAGGTATTATTCGTACACTAGAAGGGATAGTCAAAACCTTTTCGTATTATGTATTATCTCATGAGACTGGTGTCTAAAGTTTAATAATAATACTTATCATAACGAGAAAATATCCACTGTACTAATTAATTGAGTAACAAGATAATTGTGTAAGTTGTGAAGTTGTGTTTCAGAAACGTCATACTTAGAAATTGTCAGGAACCCTAAATTTTGACAATGAATTGCTACCTTATTTGGGTGTAATTTCACGACAGCTGATAATAGAATACATGAACTAACCGTAAATAATGAATGTAGTAGAAGGAAATCTAAGTCGACTCTTTTGTAGCTGCTGATGGAAGCGATAATATTATGAGAAAATATATATTTTAAAGTACTAGTTTTTAAATTTATAGCATATTATTTGTTAATGAAATGAAACAATTATTTAAATGTGTTAACTGTTGATGTCAAAAATTTCCACAGGCACTGAGTTATACCAACAACGTTTGATAATGTTAAATAGAATTCTAACGATCACTAGGTATACAATATATATTTACTGCAATATAGAAGTAAGAGTATTTATGCTAAAAAAAAAACTGATTCAATAGACACAACATACTCGCAATAGCAAAGATTTGTTTTGACGTAAATTAATTTTGTGCAATCTTGCACAATATTATTAACTTGAATGAATTTATTTATTCACGCAATAATACTTAATACTAAAACATTCGTTTCATGTAAAGGGAACCTATGTTTTATTAAACTCTCTTTTTCACGATACATGTAGTATTCTATGAAAGATTTGATAGAGCAGTTTGCCAAAACACTACACACAAAATAATACATCCGAGGGTAATGATAATGGAAGAATGTTATTGAGATAAATATTGGCAGATTTGTTTAGTAATTATGCTTCACTATACTAATGACTAGATGAACTTAATAAAAAACTATTTTTTTCTTTTATTTACTTTTAATAAGAAAGTTGACTGATATTTGTATAATTAATAGTTTTTAAATCTGTCGTAGATGGAATTTATCTTTACCACAAAAGTTATAATGTACTAATTATGTATCATTTATTGCTTAATGCAAGAATCTTAAAAGTAATTCTTAAGTATTGATTCGATTCAATTGATTTAGTCGAATATTACATATTTCCTATGATACATGATTTTTGGTAACAAATCGCCTGACACACCAAACCTAAATTAGATCGTATTGTCAGTATTTTTGCATAATTGAATTTCATTTATAAAATTATTTTATTTTATTTGCATTGTTTTTACTTAAATTAGATTGATTCTAACTACCTTGATGAATGTATTCACATTACAACTGAATCCAATAATACCTACTAACCTATTAGGTATAATGCAAAATGAAAAGTCATACATACACTGCCTATTCTAAAAGTGATGCCATTTTATTGTACTTATAATTGCCAGCGGCGCGATAGCTGGCCCTGTCGAGCAGTTTGTAAAATGAATGCAGTGTGAACAATCTATGCACGAGTGAATGTAAATATGATGGAGAAAAGAGCTTCACTGGTCCTTGTAATGCGAGCTTATACTTAAATCTATGAGCTTACAATTTACTATTCGATAATTGTTTAAGTCAGTATTCTTAAAAGTGTTACATATTAACCTTATTTATTACCAAGAACAGAATCAATGCAGTGAGATAGCGTGGTGTAACATCTGTTTTGCCTGGTTTTGCGAAATTGTGCTATAGCCACATAGACCGCTTAAAATTATGTATTTGCATTGACTTATGATGACTACAATCTTGTTTTCTATTTTTTTTTCTATTAAGATTACTTAAGATTTTATTGAAATCCTTAAGATTATAAAAAACACTTTAAAATATATTATTTCTATAGAAGTAAATCGACTAGTGAAATGTTTTAATAGTCTGTTTTTAAGGAAAGAAACATTGTAATTTTGGTCACCTTAGTAAATAACTGAAATCTGTAAATGATAAATTGAAAGTTCTCATTAATATTATATAATTGAATGTAATAGATGTCTATCAGTTAGATTTATTTTAATGACAATTGAAGTAACTCACTAGACATGTATGTATAGAGACATACATAGGACGTTCGAATGGCCGGAACGGAATAGGGACATTCCGTGATCAGGACGGCCGACTGTTAGCATTCAGCAAAATAGCCTAGTGATGATAAAGCATTTGTGATATTTGATGCGCCTAGGCATGCGGCGCAGGGAGGGGGATAGGCGGCAAACGCCGAATCCTGAGGGCATTCGGATGCGAGCCTTGAGTTGGTTAGAATTGTATTAGTGAAATATCAATTGTTATTTATTGTGGATGTCGCGAGATAACAAGTTTAAGTGATATAAGCCGGTTGATTAGTGATACTAAAGTTATTATCTAGTAATGTGTTAGTATATATAATGGAGAAATATAAATTGTCAAGAAAACAACGGCTTTTATTGAGAGCTATATTGACCAGCGTCAACAGGATATTGTGAGAGTAATCTCGCAACATTGATGATGTCACACAGCCTAAGTGTTAAAGTAAGCGTTTGCAAAATTCATAAGTTTTGCTAATGTGACGGTGGCCGAGTGGGTATAGGCATACGCCCGGATACCGTAAGACACGGGTTTCGATCCTCGTCTGTCACAGCACAGCCAAAGTAGCGTTTTACAAGTGCATTTTATATAAAGTTCCTATGCCCGTACAATAGGCATACTCCCAGATAGCATAAGACACGGAGCTCGATTCTTCGTCTGTCACACAGCCAAAGTTGGTTTAAACAAGTGCAATTTATATTATTAAGAACATACTCATGTTAATTTTTATGACTCATGGCTTAGTTTGTTAAAAGGGTACCTTTATAATTCGGAGGTACCAATGTTTTAAGTTTCTTCTCATTTTTTTTTACTTATCATAAAATCAAGTACTCTGTCTCTTGCACTATCAGATCCCCTGTCCTGATTTACATATAAATTGTAGCTAACTCACGTGGCGTCTCTTACTTTTAACTGCTGTAACCGCACCCCGATGGCTGAAGCAGAAAACGGACAAAACGCTTCGCCTTTACATTTGTCATCAATTTGTGTTTTATTTAAACTTAGATTATGATGGTTTGATGCAGACTCTGTGAATGTTACTAGTAGGTAAACAAAATGCGTTAAAGTTCGCGTTAAACCACAATATGTTAAAATAATTCTAATGTGTTAAATAGTTGCAATTCCAAGCGGTTGACTAGTACAAAATGTCAATGGTACAATGTACGGTGCAATGAAATTTAAATCAAAAGATCTCAAGAGTCGCAAGTATTCAAATTAACGCTCACGGATCAAAAGGCCGCCGGCGGTCGCATAAACAAAATGACTGTTGATAAACTCATCAGTGAAGAATAAAATAAATAGTGTATTAATATCGTTTCTGCTTAACCCAATGGTTGGCTGATAGATAATACTTTAAACATTAGTCCTGCCATTTGTAATTTATTTATATCGGTGCAATAAAGAACAAAATCAATAAAAATACATAAATAAATATTACACTTTATGACATTATCACATATTCTCCGAAAAATATATTTAAGACGTAGTTTGTTAAGTTTTCTTATGACAATGTATTCTAACTTTTTATCGCAATTAAAGTTATTGCATTGAAAACTTGCAAGAAAAAACAAAAGAAAGATAAAAAATTCCCATTTCAAGTCTTGCCCCATATACCAACAAGCAAACACCGTAACATTCGCTCGAGATCCATCGCAATAATACGAGTTTTTCATACAATAACACTCGCCAAGAAACATATCCGGGGCTAGTGGACGGTGTAATTCAATTTGCCAAATTAGATTGGTCGTCGGTTACCTGCCTCTTCTGTCAACGCGTGTTATGAGTCGCTTTTAGGCAGGGCCAACGTTGGAACCAATGTTTGGCCTGGTGATAGTGACTTAATTTGCTACTAAAAAAATAAACGCAAAAAAATATCTTTGTAATTGTTATTCAAGTGAATATCATGGAAAATGTTTCCTCAAGAATAAAATGTTAGGTATATTATATTCATAGACAAAAAATTTGACAGCTTCTAATGATGTCGCAAGTAAACAAGCAAGAACATATTTTGCATAAAAGTAAACGCAAGGATGTTTAATCACGCAGTTACATGCTCTTAGTACATGATCTATTCTCTCATTTATAATTAGGTAGACCAAAATGACAGTTGGAGTTGGCACATTTTTGTTAAAACTATTTTTATTCAATGGATTTTATTTTATTTTATCATTGTATTATTTAATGGTTGTAGTATGAGTTTGTGTGGTGCAGAATTATATATAAGCGTGAATTTTGCAGAGCTATCACAAAAATTGACAAAAAAAACAGTTGCAAAAATTTTGTTTCCTACAATTGTTATTATTATTTATTTATTTTTTAAGTAGTAGAAATAGTCAGAATAGGTAAAATGATAGAATAATATAGCTAAACTTATACCCTATCTCAATATTTAATCCTTGTGTCAAAACCGACGACAAAGCGTAAAGTAAAAACTGTATCTTAAAAAGACAAGTGTGAGTGAGTAATACCCATACCTACCCAATTTTTCAAACTTTATACTCAACAACATCCAACGTTTGTACATTTGTCAAACATTTGCCATAGATAGGGAGCAAATTAGATTGGCGCAAGTGGGGTCAAGTCTCCGAGTGGACAATGGGGCGAAATATGAAATTATTTCTGGCTTGCTTACCAAAAAATATACGGATACGCTTTTGTGGAGATGTCTGTTTGTATGGGGGAGCAAGGTGCTGTAAGAATATTAGAAGACGACGAGATTATTTATAAACAGGATAACGTACCGAGGGACACAAATCTTTGAACTAGAAATACTTAATATACAACGTGCCGCTGCGCCGCGCTGTCATTATTAATACCTATTACGTTCTATGACAATTGTTTCTTTACCTGTTTTGGCGTGTTTGCACACGTGATGGCTTGCATTAATAATAAGAAGACAGGGCACTAATTAAATGTTCAGTTTTGTTAAATTGATTCTGCTCGTTATTCTGATCAAACTATTTTCAATAACACAATTCAATGTTTATGAATGGACGTGAAATGACGCGCTTAAGTGAAAAAACGCGAGTATTACAAATTCACACTGCTTTCAATTAACACAATAGTACGACTTGTTCTTCAGTATAAAACAAAAGAAAATATAACACATTAACCTCGTGCAGCTTAATGTCTTCAATGGAAAAGTCATGTATAGTTATGTGGAAAGCAATTTCCCGATAAAGGTAACAAAGTCCAATGGAGTGACCGACCGCCATACATCGCAGAGTGACGGAAGAAATAAAAGGACCTACCTTTTGATTCCTTGATTCTTTGGCTTTTGGCATTTCAAAATATTAGTTAAATCGTGCAACGACGTTATAGAAGTAACGTTTCGAAAGCAGCTTGTAGCAAATGAAAAATCTGTATTCGATAATTTCATATGTTGTCTTCCTTAAAACGAACTGAAATGTTTTCCATAAAATATGTTTAAAGTGAAGATAACAATCATAATTTATTTATAATTTATTGCACAACAAAAAATTGTTCAAAAGGTCGACTTAACGCCATACGGCGTTCTCTACTTGTCATACTTAAAGGCTTTGAAGAAATTTTTTTAAATAGTTTTTTGTCATTATTATTATGAACTTAATAATGTAAATTGGACTTGAAAAAAGCAACTGTGTCAGACAAGGAACCAGCCTATGCGCTAAAGATAGCACTTGCAAAATTCAACAAGCTTGCCAATGTGTCGGTGGCCGAGTAGTACGGGCATGCGCCCGGATAGCGTCAGACACAGGTTTCCATGTCTGATACTGTTGCTTATACAAGTGCAATTTATATAATCAGATATATATCCTTTAAGGTGCGTCTACGCTAGGCGAGCCGAGCACGAGCCGAACACAATTCGTCTAATGTGGACCGACTTACAAGCCTCTAACGAGCGCGCTGCCAGCGTTTCGTTCGTGCTCGTTTGCGTTCCGCCGGTTGTCGGTTTTTTGACGGTTGCTGAAGGTTCGTCTAGCGTAGACCCACCTTTAGATATAGATATTCAGTCGGATAAGTCTTATCTGACGTTGGTAAAATCGGCCCCAAGTGCCACAAAATTGACGATCAGGCCCCACTACTCATTCCACATTAACTATGACGTTTATTATGTTATCCCTTTGCAGTCGTTGATTTGATGCGAATTCCGTATTGTTTTGCAATAAAAGTAAGTAACCATATCCATACAATTATTTATCGAAGTCAATCGGCAATTGTGGCGATCAGCGGCGGCTATAAAGAGGTGAGCGAGGTGGGCCGGCCGGACACTTATCGGAAATTGTACCCTACATCTGTAGCTACAGGACTATAGTTTCATCTGTGCCTGTAATAGTTTTAATACCTACCAAGTTGCGCACATAGAAGAGTAAAAATGTTAAGGCATAAGCCTGGTTTAAAATTTTAAAAAAGCTCAAGGTTCTGGATCCTATTAATATATTCGTACTGTGAAGGAAAACTTTAATGTGACAATAGATTTACATTAAACTTTTTCGAAAGAAAATGGATCGCTTCAAAAGTATGTTAGTACTTTTTCAGTATAAGCATAACCAAAATAATATTTAATATAATTTTGGCAAACTATAAATATTACAATTAAATGTTTGATGATGCAAATGAGTTAAAATAGGAAACGTACATACTCCTTTTATCATGCCTTATTCCAAGCTGTTGAATAAATTACCTGCAAATTTAGGCTAACCGGGCCATACGCTCTTCCAATTGAGCTACCGAGCGAAATTTCTGGTCTCTTCTGGATACTTCATTACGCGTGACGTCAGCGCTATCTAATCGTCTGTTTATGCAATTGTGGCCCTAAGCAGCTATTAATTACAGAATAACTTGGAAATTGATAACGCCTCGCTTTCCAATGGTTAAGAATGTTCTTATAACTCACAGTGTTATATTTTATACTGTCACGCGGTTGATGATGATGATCAACCGCGTGACACGCGTGTCACGCGGTTACTGGTATCCTTAAGAAACCAGAAACTGACATCACGGTAGCTCAATTGGAAGAGCGTTTGGCCCGGTTAGCCAGAAGTTGCAGGTTCGAGTCCCGCCCATGTGAAATTTTTGGTTTCTTATTTCATCTTTAAGAATATAAAACAAGTATAAAGTGAGTGTTAAAATCATTCTTATACCACCACGTTATTGATTTTAAGGCACACTTACTTCTATCTTCATGCGTTTCAAACAAACCTTCTTGTACTTCGTGCACAGTAGGCTAAAAGGCAGGACAGGGCCTAAAAGGCCACCGATTTGCGGGGCCAATTGACTGCCAATACCCGCCGTGGGCCATTTCGTCCCCTACACGGTAAAAGGTGCTAATTTATAAGGGTATTCCCAGTGTGATCGGTTGTGCATTTTAGCTGATTAGATGTAGTTTGAGATAGTGGTTGGCGGGAAATGATCTTGTACTTATCCTTAGGTCATTATGGGATAGTTTCTCGTCGCAAATTAGGAAAAGAGTCAAACAACGCTAAAAATAAGTGTGATGTGTTTAATTTTAATATCAGGTATAAGTACGTAATACTACTAGGAAATCGTTATCGTTATACTTCTGAGAATAATTTAATGATATACAGGCACAAAAGAGAGAAAGGTGCTCGTAGCACAGTGGTAGCAGCGCTTTAGTAGTGATACCGAAGTGAAGCAACCTACAGTGCGGTCGTGTTTGGATGGGTGACTATTCCGACCATATACGTGACGTATATCACGTGCAACTCCGTGCTTCGGAAGGCACGTTAAGCCCTTGGTCCAGGCTAATATCGGTTGATTTTAGTAGTTAAGCCTAGCCAGAGGCCTTATGGGCGGCTTGATAACATCTGACAGCAGGGTTAGGCTTGCCTTGCAAACACCCCTCCACCAACCCGCACTGAGCCCGCGTGGTGGAGTATCGCTCGAACTACCTCATAGTTGAGGTAAGGTATTTGCCCAGCAGTTGGACGTTACAGGCTAACTTTACTTACTTTAGAAAACAAAAAAAAATAGTCTTTATAAATTGGTTGCCTTGAATATATAAATATAAACCTTAAAATGTAGAATCCACTGAATTGCTGCATCTGCATTGACTTTATAGGTATATTTTTTCTCTTTTTAAAGAGCCATCACTATACACCTCGATTGACTTGTCTTCGTAGCAGACCATAATCAGGAGCAAATCCACAGAGTTCAAAACAAAAAATATGATATTAGGTACAACAATCGCATCGCTCTATATAAAAGCGGCGATACCAAAGCATTTCTAAATCAAAACACGGCCCGTTACCCACGAGAGTGACTTGCGGAAAATTGGAAAACGAAACAAGGTGAAAAATATTATTAAGTGGAGCGCTCACCGCCACGGCGCCCTGGGGAGCTCTGTCTTGCTGTTGTTTTTTAATTTTTATAAGCCAAGGCATGGAATACGGGCTGAAAGGCTTCTCGATTACAGCTTTTGAACAGTGAGTGCAGTTTAAGTGACTTCATTTTTTGATTCAAATGTCATGTAACAAGATGATTTTTATTTAAATAATGGCATTGAAAAAATATAGCATTTTTTCTACCTACTTTGTTTTGTATTCAAATTCTATAGCACACTAGGTAGACAACCCTACCAAACAACTATATTCTTATTTTAAATTTTACAATATTATTTTATGTGGTACTATACTCGTTTGAGTACTGCACCCGCTAAGTTTAAAACAAACTGTAACTTCCATAGAAAAAGTTGGAATCGGCATACCGAGCTTTTAAAATAAAAATATTGTAAAAATGTAAAAGTCTTGTAACAAAATTTATGATTTAAAGTGTGTACTAAATCAAGCTAATACAAAGCACATCTCGCAGCCAATCGGATAACGCGTAGCATTAGTGTCTTGGCGCAGAGAACCGGACTCTTTTATTTCTTTACTTAGGTAAATTTGAGATACAAGCAGAACAGTTTAGATCACCAAGAACCTTACTACAATTTACAATTGTACCAGAGGAGTTTTGCGCGGGAAACGAAAAGGGAAGGACGGACCATATTTCTTCATTTTAGTTATTGTTTTTTTCGGGTCAATTATTATGATTGTGCGGTGGAATTGCCATGATAATTTGTGCTTTTGATGATAACAATGCAATTAAAGTGGGGAATTAAGTGAAGCGATCAGATCGCGCCGTCTTACACGGATCGCTGTTCCTGCGCTAAGCTTCCTTGTTGAGCATTGAAATGTGAACCACCTCGCATTTTAATGAGTTAAGATAGGATAGTTTAGTGTTAGTTTTAGTTATAAGTGATATAAAATGAAAAAGAAAACTAAAGAATAGTCTGTATGGCGTAGAGCCAAGGTATAAAAAACTTCTTAAAAACTTGTATAAAAAAATGTACCAAGTAAAAAGTCTATAGGTAGGTGTATAATATTTACATAATGAACGTTTTTCTGTTGTCAAGATGCTGTGACAGTATATTCGTCTCTACACAATCAAATAACTGTCATTAAGGTAACAGTTCCATCAATGTCTTTCTGTGATCGATGTTTCTAATTAACAACCAATTGTTTTCGATCTCTGAGGTATTCTTTGATTAGTGAGATATCATAGATTAGATTGGATCTCTACCATAAAACATTCAAAGATTAGATTTTTTTTTAAAAGATCCAACCTTTTTACAGTTTTCATATTGAACAAAGTTTGTTTTAAATTGAATATTTAAATCAAGCATCCTTTAAACTGCGTGTGTATTTTCACGTTATTAAATAGCCCACTACAACTTAGTGGATCATAGTTTGCTGTCATAATGGTTTGAGAGCCGATTTTAGCAACGTCAAATAGGACTTATCCGACTAAATAAGTATAAAACGTCCGATTTTTAACCGACTTCAAAAAAGGAGGAGGTTATCAATTCGACTGTATGTTTTTTTTTATCATTATTTTTTTTTGTATGTATGTTACCTCATATCTCAGTCGTTTGTAGACCGAATCGAAAAATTTTTTCGCCTACTCAGAGGGTGTACTTTCTAGTTGGTCCCATTTTTTCCATTTTGGGATCTGATGATGGGATCTTGGTGTAATCGAGGGACACCCTCAAATTTTAAAGGCACGTGTATTTCTTTACTAGAATCTTAATGTTGACGTGTTGTTACGTCTGATAGTCAACATCTTGTGGGGCTGAGCTGATGGTGGAACTCCTTAACGCTTAGGAGTTCAGTTATTGTAATGACGAAACTTATGATAGGTAATTTGTAGCTTCTTAAAAAATTGAATCATAAGGTGCAACTCCCCCCCCCCCCCCCCCCCCCTCTTATGTTATCACTAAAAATGAAGAAATAAAATAAACTTTACAAAAAAGTAAAAACCGACTTCAAAACCAAAATGCACTAAAAAGTCTTAAATAAACTCTTCACCATTGAAAGGAAAGGAATCCGTTTTAGGCAAACAATTTCTTTTTGGAGTCGGTGCCATCACTTTGACCATCAAGCATCAACTATCACAGCACCGACTCCAAAAAGAAATTGTTTGCCTAAAACAGATTCCTTTCCTTTCAATGGTGAAGAGTTTATTTAAGACTTTTTAGTGCATTTTGGTTTTGAAGTCGGTTTTTACTTTTTTGTAAAGTTAATTTTTTAAATGACAATTACACAAATGATTGTTAGCAAATAGGTGACGTTGTCAAGTAAGGCGTAATGTGCTTGTTTTGACGAGCATTCATTATCTGATGTTGAAAAAATCAGGCCTATTGGTACTATATGGTTAATTATAAAAATCAAAGGTCCCTTGGACTTAAATCATTAAGGACAATCATATAAAAAAAAGGTTAGAAAGGGTCACAATATTGTATCTATGATATGCAAGAATCTATTCATTCGTGGGCTTTTTCTCTGTAAGAATACCTCGTGATGCTTGATAGTTAGTTTGTCTTGACTGTTTCCCCTATTATAATCTCTGTTAACGTATATGGATAATTTAATGTCTTGAAGTATGTTTATGTAGGTTTATTTTTAATTATTTATGTAAGTATATAAGTAGGTTAAAAATTAATTTGTTGCTTTTTTGTGTTATTTTACGCCGCCTCAATCGTTTCTGCTTCACCCAATGGTTGACTGGTAGAGAATGCTTTGAGCATTAAGTCTGCCATTTGTACTTTATTTAAACCGTGCAAAAAAGAATAGTAAAAAACAAACGGTCACACAAAAACTACTGCTGCTGTTCAGCTGGGCATAATTTGTTATTTTCCTGATTTTAATGTCTCTCAATAAATTAGGTAAAAAAACCACCGTAAACATCTCGAAATCGATATCCCCAAATCATTCCTTCTCGTATTATTTGTGTTCGCATCGTTATTGATTCCAGCGGTATTGTCTCAGCGTTTAGTAACTCGATACTGGAACAGGATAGCACCTTTTACCGACTGCAAACAGAGAGGTCAGGTGTTTGTGGGGGCGGAGGTTTGTATTGCTAATAGAAGTGTCTGTGGAAATGTTCGTCTGTTTGTTTTGCATTGATTGATTCTGACGATATTGTGGTGAGCGAAAATAATGAGATTTGATTTCTACACAGACGCTGACTGCTGGTGTGTATGCGTGAGCATAATGTGATGAAAACGAATTTATGAAATTCATAAATTCAGAATTAATCCTATTTGGAAATATGGTCGAGCTTGCTGTTTTAATAAATTAAAATCAATCAATACTGACGACCTCCATGGTGTAGTGGCTTGGCTGGGTTCCAAAGCGTCGCCGCTCTGATGTCCCTGGTTCGATTCCCGGTCGAGTCAACATAGATATCAAATTATTCTATATTGTCTGGGTGTTGTGGTACCACCGTTGATTCTGTAGGTATCAAAAAATAATAAAAATGTAGAATAGAAACACAGTATTAACAGAAACAGTAACGTCAACCTATATTCATTCTACTGATTTAATATCGCTTAGCTATAAATAATAAATAAATATTGAATACCAATCACATACATTGCTCTGAGCAAAGTAAGTATTTGACAATATTTGACAACATCACATACATTGCTCCGATCCCAAGCAAAGTAGCTAAAGCACTTGTGTTATGGATATCGGAAACAACGGTGGTACCACAACACCCAGACCCGAGACAATATAGAAAAGATCATTTTCTACATTGACCCGACCAGGAATCGAACCCGGAACCTCACGAGATGGTGACGCTGCTTGAAACCAGCGTGCTAGGCACTCGAGGTCGTAAAAGTAGCTAATGCACTTGTATTATGGAAATCAGACACAACGGTGGTACCAAAACACTTATAATTCTTGTTCGTATTGATTAAAATTGTTATTGTTATGTAAAATGTGTATACACTTGAAAAGGTAGAATCAAGTGAATCTTGAATTAGCTGTAAGACCTTTGTAACATTGGTTCCATGCACAATAAATATCATTCATTCATTCATTCATTCGTTATAAATAAATAGAAAAGCAGCTGTGAATAAATCGTATGATGGCAAAAACCATGTGTAACGTGATGATTCCAAACATCTTAATACAACTTAGGATCGTTATGGCTGAGTGTTCCTAAACCGGCATTAACCGCTTTCACATACCTAGCAACAGCAAAAGACTACTATTTAGTTGCAATTTCGACAATTCTTGCAGAGAAAGCCACGGTAACCGTAGGTATAATTCGGAATACTTTCTGACGGGACTCAGAAGCCAGTACGAGCAATTTTTGTCGCAATTGCTTTCTATTGCACCCCATTTTCGACGTTCTTCGACACTTTCCGAGGGTTTGGGTACGAAACGATTATGTTTCACGTTAAAAGGTGCTAAATTCTTTAAAAACTTTTCAAATACACGATATCTGTGTCATGATAATCTGCAATAATATCCATGAAGTATATGTTGTACCTCTGCACTGATTTTGACAAAAATCGTTTAATATTATCATCATCATGGGTGTGAAGAAAATTTAAAATAAGAAAAACAAGTGCGAGTCGGACTCGCGCACTGAGGGTTCCTAGCCAATTTTAATTGAATTAGGAAATCCTCCAACTTCCAAAAACTACTAGTTCAATGCCGCACAAACAAATAATATCTACATTATATATTTTTTTCAAAATTAACACTCGCTAAGTTTAGAGGTTAGCGGTAGGGGACGCCCCCCCCCCCCCTCGTTTGGAAGCGTTTATCTATCAAACGTTAGACTTTTAAAGAAAATGGTTTTAGGAACCTCTATGACAGACAGACAGACTTGACGAAACTCTAAGGATTCCGTTTTTTGCCATTCAGCTATGGTACCCTAAAAACGATATACTTAAACATGTATATTCACAATGGGTTTTCCGTGACTTTGCTACTAACACTTAAGGCAATAGTAAGTTGCAAAAAAACAAAACTGCTTAGCTAGTTAGAGTGTACAATAAGATTATGCTGCAATACAAAAGGTCACGGCAAAACGCTTACTTTATTTTAATTTACAAGGTACAAGACTCTACATTTTCAATAAAGAAAGTAAATAAAAAGCTCTCACTAAATTCAAACTCTCAGCCCCCACAACACAAAGGCAGTTTTCATCTGAAATTAAAAACCATTCGAGCAATGAAGCTGCAATCGAGTCGTTAAGAAATATTATAATTTCACAATAATAATAATTATTAAAAGTTGTTTTCTGCAGGTGACTGCTTTGCCAAGTTCCTGTGGGAGCTGTGCCAAGGAATTTTGGACTTTAATACAACTAGTATAAGGAAGGTATTGTGGGCAGGTGAGGCAGGCCACCCCTGGAAACGTCTTGAAGGCTTGTGACGTTTAATCTTGCGTGCGACGCGCGCGGCGGCCGCGCGTATCACTCGCCCACTGTTTTAGTGATGGGTTGATTAGAAATTACATCGATAAATACTTATTGACATTTTAAGGTAAGTAATAAATTGTATGTTTGCTTAAAGAAGAAGCATGTTTTGAAGACGATTAGGCGGTTATATTGAACTTCATCTATTTATCATATGACATATTTATGTAACGATATTGGCTTTGGCACACTGGTTATGATCTGTGGTCAGGTCTATACGAAATTGTCCGTACGCCATCAATAGTATACGGACCGAACCGCAAACCGCAACCAGTGTGCCAATTCTTTTAATTGACTGCGGCCAAGTCAACAGTAAAGAAAACATTACGGAATTTATTTCTTGATTCGGCATAATAATGAAAAAGTACTTTTTGGGGCCTATAAGTCTAGTTTAATGTTTTGAAATAGTATTCAAAAGAGTCTTAAAAAATAATCTTAATTCGATTAGTATTGAGATTTTCCGTCTCTGATGTTAACTAGGAAATCGCAAATCATTGTTGCAAATCGTTGTCAAAATCATGTCATCCATCAACAAAAATATTAATCAATGGTACGGTGAAAGAAGACAACTCATTCTCGTGATGTTCATAGTTATGATCTGCGCAAACAGTACAGAATAAGGAAATCAATAACTTCTACATACCCTTAAATAAAACAAATAAAAGTCTACGCCAGCATTTCAGGTTACACGTTTTTTATTTTTTTTAAATGCTATTATTACAACTGCATGAACCTTAGTGTTACCTTAACATTCTTGTCTATTCTAGTTATGCTGTCGTATCTAATTACCAAAATATCGATACACCATCCTCCCCTCCCTACTTCCAGCGTCTGCAGAAATTCAATTAACATTACCTACAGTCGCGTGCACCTTTATTTCCGTTCGGAGTCACTTAGCCCTGCCTCCCCTAGAGGGGGTGGGGGGAAAGGCTGTAATGAGGTCCGGTGATCGTTTAGTTTGGAGGTAATGGTTTACGTGAGGACTGGCCAGTTTTTGCGAAGTACTTATTATGTAATTGCGTTTTTTCTAGGTAGTATTAAGTGTTGGTAAAATAGGTGAGAGCATTCAATTGAACACTACACGAGGTTGATATACAAAAAAAAACAGCAATCAAACTAAATTATATATTATAGCACCGATTTTCGCACATATTATGGCGTTTGAAGTCTTTATGTCTTATGTTCGGTTTTGATGACTATCTGACTAGAACAGGAGGTGTTTTATTCATGCAATAATATTTTATTAAAGGAAAAAAGGCAAGGCATCGGTAATTTTAATGTTTAGACAAAAACATGGGAGCTCTCTAACTATTGTCAGTGACGTAGACGGATGGACGCCAGATCCTTATCGAGCCCTGCTGCTCCGATGGCGCGGAAGGGTGATGCCCAAACTTAATTGGGTAAGGTGAGATAAGGTAAAACTGTTTTATTTTTGCCAACAAGAAAAGTAGCTAAAAAGGGGAACAAAAATAGGTGAACACTTCTGAAATTGATATTCTACCAATATACCTCGGCGCGTAAATAGTATTTATTGGCTTCAAAAGCAATTAAAACTTTCCAAATTTATTCTTAAGACTACTACGTGTAGTTTTAAATACTATGGCAATCGTCAAAAATATTTGAAGCACTATGCAAAAACTGAACTTTTAGCGATGGATATCATAAAATGTGGTCTACTTGATTGATTCAACAAATCGTCTATATAATTATTAAATTAACCTATCGATATTTTAGTTTACGGTTTGAGTGACATTGTCTGGCAAATCATACCACTGCGCCCAATAGAAGTTAACAAATATAAAACTGTATAAATTGAAAGTAAATGTTGGCAGGTACACCGTAAATATTCACAACAATATGAAACGCGTATCCTATCCCGCCGCAGACGGACTAGTGATGCAATGTAAATAGCTCAATAACTCATCGATATATTCGAAGCCAGACTGCATAACTCAACGTGCGTTTTAGGGCTGTTCATAGATAATTATCGAGACTTATGTTTAAGCAAGACTTTTTACAAAACTATAACTTAGTGTGAGTTCTCACACCATACTAATCGCTGTAGGCAAAATAAAAATGATAGAACGTAGCCCTCGCTTTAATTTTATAGGTTAACATGTAACCCATTTCCATATAGATTATAAACGATAATAGTCGTAAAGATATATAATGGATTGCTAAATACATATTGATTCAGTATCCATGTCAAACTGATTCTGAAGTTAGATAACGAAGTGACTATTGGTTATTTTTATCAATTAGATGTTTATTTGAAAGTAGGTAAGCCGGATTAACTGATAATGTAGTAATGTTCAAGAATATTTTATTTTATAAATAGCTAAAATACGTCCATTATTTTCGGCCAGCCATTGATTGATAAGTTGTACTATTATCACATATTGCTCAATAGACGAGATATCGACCCCAGATATTGTGTCATAATTCTAAAGTCAAACACAGAAAATATACAGAGATTAGCCAATCACATATGAGTGCGAAGTACACAGATTCATCATCTATTCCTCAACTATCCAACTTCAGTGAAATAAATAAGAAAACAGCATACTATCGATAACTCTTTAGTGACATCTCTACCACCACACGCCGCGTGATAAATGTACTAGACCCGGCACCCGGCAGAAGTTTGCATCGTCTCTAAACACACAATTTCACTCTTATTTCGGAAACTAATGTTGCGACTCATGAGCTATTTTACTATCATCCATACGAGTGATGTCACCGCGCGGCACTTGTGTATCATTTGTTATATCATGAGACTGAGCAAGCGCAAGATTTTTATCATACTTGATGGTGGAGAGATAAAATTTAACAGTTATCTTGTTAATGAACCGTAGCCAAACTTACTGAAAACTCACTTGAAAATAACTATTGCAAATGGAAAAGGTGTATAAGTAAATAATTGAAAAGAGAACATCTTTACATTTCCTTAAAAGGCAATGCAGATAGAAATAACGTGTGAAAAACTAAAATATTTTTAGTTCATCACAAAGTTCAGAAAATGGTATAAAGAATAGGGAGGTACTTTTGAGAAATGGACTCGATAAGTATACCTAGGAGTTGAAATAAAAGATTCGTAATTGCCAGTCTGGAAACGCGAATCTTTTTAATGGAACACCTTAATCTTTACGGAATCTCATAGTAAGGAGACGAGATATTGCAATATTAATTAGTGGGACTAAAGGACCCTCTAGATTTGTATATTGTAGACAGTTAAAAGCAACGGTCTTGACTAGTTAATGATGAAAAAACGTAGATATTTGGAATTTCGCTAGTGAAAACACGAAAACTAAATAGTAGATATATATAAAATCTTTGAAACGTGTTTTATTTTTGCCAAACCAGACAAAATAGAAGAAGCATATAGCATCAAAATTAATATGTTTATGCTTATTCTAAGGATTTATTTGCGTAAAGTTTGTCTTTTGTACAAGATTGTGCAATACAGCTTTAATCAATAAATATCTAATATTATAAAGCAAACACTTGTCTTACGATATTGTAATCATAGATATCGTTATCGAGCGCGTAAGACACTGGATTCGCTTCCTTGTCTGACACAGTTGTTTTTACAAGAGCAATTTATAATATTAATGATCGATATTAAATTTGACAACCTCCGTGATGTAGTGGCGAAGCACGCTGGTTTCAAGGCGCTGCCGCTCCGAGGTCCCGGGTTCGATTCCCGGTCGGGTCAATATAGAAATCATCTTTTTCTGTATTGTCTTGGATCTGGGTGTTGTGGTACCACCGTTGTGTCTGATTTCCATAGCAAAAGTGCAATGGCTACTTTCTTTGGGATCAGAGCAATGTGTGTGATTGGTGTCCAATATTTAAAAATAATGATAATAATAATCATGTTATTTTTTTAAAGTAACAATACGCTATAAAAAATTTCAAGCGAAAAACGGTGCGTATAATTTCAGCGTTTCTCTATCCTATGAACATTCCCACTAACACACCGTTTCCGCGGCGGCGGCAGATTCAGTCGCAGCCTGACTGCTCTTAATTAATTGGCTTGCATTCGTTTGCATGAATTACGCAGGTACGGGCGGCGTTCGGCGTTTTTACCCTTTTGCCTCTTGCAGTTTGCTGGGGTGCGGCGCAGGAAAAAATGATATAATTTGACACTGGCATCACAGATTGTAAAGTTTTCTGCATTACGCAGCGTTGGCGCCTCCTAATGAGTTTAAATTTTTTCGCTCCAAATGAGTACTTTGAGGTCATTACAATGAGCGAGGTATGAATTGCAAGTAAATAATTATGGATTCTTTAATAGAAAGTAAGTAAGCAGATACATAATGAAATAGCTTCTAATTGTTTAAAGGATTTTAATTTACATATTAATTAAAAAACGAAAACAATCTTAAATATAGGTAAGTCAACCAACCATGTATCATAACTTAAGTTTGTTATTTCAAATAAAAATAAAACATTTATTTATTATTTCACATTATTTCGAGTACTACCGCTAATGACATAATAAAGCTCAAACAAATTTACCTCCGCCATCCCAATCTAAACTCCAGCAGTCACTATTATCCATTATCCACCTCGGAATAAGCCCTGAACCTTGCCCCGGTAAGTCCAAAATCGTGTTTGATCTGGTTTGAACCGCCCTGGACCGGAATAATCCGGTCTACCTGATCCGGTGCGATCCGGCGACTTGCGGCAGACGAGCCGAAGTTTGCGCTAACAAACCATGCGGAAGTATCGTGATGCCATTTTGTTTTAACCGGATCCGAGTTTTGTAAGCTCGTAAAGGTTTGCTGCGGTAGTCTTCTCACATTTAAATCAGATATAGGATATGGTAAAGGTAATTAAACAGCGATATAAGAGCACACAAAGTTATAACTTGAGTAAATATTTCGCTTAGTACTCGTATCAGCACAATATTGACATTAATCCGATGTGACTAACATCCGACGTATCTTATTGTGCATCACCTTATTACCTTGTACTTACTACCTAGTTCCGATTAGAATACAAATTATAATTATCTCTACAAATAGTACAAATAAACATAATGTATCTCAAACCGAATTAAAAAAAAAACAAGATTCTTTGAATATGAGTACATGAATAAAATATTAGGTATTATGAAAATATACTACGACAATATAGGAAGCCCGTACCGTCTAATTAACTAATCTGACTGTAGCCTGATTTTTCCAACGACTAATTAAGCTTATTTGTTGATTTAAAATTGAATACGCCTAATTTGAAAAAGTCACCTATTTGTAAGCAATCATTTCTGTAAATTACATTTCAAAAAGTATTAAAATACTCATTCAGTGTGATAAGTCTTACCTGACGTTGAAAAAATCGGCCCTAAGAGTATGAAAGTACAGTTAGTGCTCACGCGATCCTATTGGAAATACACTTTAAAAACACTATGACAATAGTCACCGTAGCGAATCTCTATTGAGATTACAATTCAGTACAACAATAATTCACTTGAAGTTTACTCGAGAAGATATCCCTATCCGTTGCAAAGGTCACGGTTGTCCTGTCCCGCGTGTCCCGTAATCCCACAGGTGAGCCGGGCCCGGGATTACATTCCTCCCGGTTGAGCCGTATATCTTGATGATGTATTATTGAGTCGAACGCGATCGACAGATGTCGCTGACGCTAAGACTAAGAAGCTGTGATAATTTGTCTCTGGTAGTGTGGTGATGGATCGGTGTTTATGATACTGTTGCTTGGTTTTCTTGGGCTGAATGGAAGCAACATTAGTTTCATGGTTGGAGTTGTTACTATTTAGCAAAATAGCCTAGTGATAATTAAGCAATGTTGATATTTGATGCTCCCTGGCATGTGGCGCGAAAGGGGATAGTTGTACAAAAAATCTTAAGGACATTCGGACGCGGCTGGGTCTTTAGTTGGTTAGAGTCGTATTAGTAAAATATTAATTATTATTGATTGTGAAAGTCGCGAGATAATGTGTTTAAGTGATGAAAACCGGTTGATTAGTAATATTAAAATGGTTATCAAGTAATGTGTTATTATAAATAATAAAGAAATATAAACAGCCAAGAAAACAATGGATTTTATTGAGAGCTGTATTGACCAGCTTTTTGAATTGTGTTACCGAAAGTGTCTGCTTTGGGTAACATAAATATTTGTTAAGTTTCAGTAGGTAAAACTGTAAGTTCGTTGCTCAGAACAATTTTTATACCTGCTTGAAATTATTTAAGTAATTATTAGTACTAGTAGGTAAAGATAATATCTACATAAACTTTTTAGAACAACCTTCGCCAGAAAGACGTAGAAGTCCGTCCGAAGAAGAACTTACAATCATATCATTATCTAAGTTTTGAGAAAATATTATAAAATTGTATTTATTTAGAGATTCGTGAATACCAAATCATGATCAAAGACAACATTTAAAAGTTGCAAAAAAAAGTCTCTTTAAAAAAACTCATCCCTGAATTACTTTCGGAACTCTTGAATATGGCGATTAAGAAACTTCACCTGAAACTCTAGGAGTTTGTAATTTTAATGAAAAAATAATTTCAATTTGCTTCAGTCGGAACTTGGGAACCTTGTTACCTTCGCATATTTGAGTCCGCGGCACTTTCAAAACATTCCACTGAATACTTGCATAATTTACTTTGGAAGTTTAAGGGGCATCTGCCAAAGAATTATGCAATGAAATTTACTGGGGTCACGCAATTTTTCGAATAGTAGGAACAATATTCGTGGTTACTTCAGGCATTACCATAATCATGGATGTTACTGAATGTACATGTATGTAATGCAATTAATATGAAATATTATGTATGGACAACAGCACGTCAAGGTAAAAACTGCGGTATCTTATGCAGTTGCAATAAGAACTAGTTTGCAACAAAAGTGGGTAACCTGATGGGCTGGCGACTATACAAGGCCACAAGGCTTTTGTGTTTACTTATCATCTAAGGCTGTTGTTATTCACTGTTTGTAATGATACCTACTTAAAACATGGTAGCCTGATTTGTGATACAATAATCTGATACGGGGTGGGTGTGGCCTTGTAATAGGAGAATTAAAATATAGGCCATTTAAGAAACCAGTAGTCTATCCTAAATGGTTTGTGTTTATTTTAGGTACTTAAATATATACTTTTTGTGATTTTCTTACAAAAAAAATCGAATCTGCAATGTATTGCAAACAAATGTGTCCAGTCATAGAACTTTACTTGGGTTAGCAATTTTGATAAAGGTACGTTGATTAGGGATTATAGTCATAAAGATGAAATAAGAAACCAAAAATTTGCGCACGGGCGAAACTCGAACCAGGAACTTCTTGGCTAACCGGGCCAAACGCTCTACCAATTGAGGTACCGTGCTGTCACTCCGACATTGCGAAATTTGTGGTCTCTTATGGATACGTCATTACGCGTGACGTTTAGCACTATCTACCCGTACAGCACGGTAGCTCAATTGGTAGAGCAATTGGCCCGGTTAGCCAAGAAGTTGCTGGTTCGAGTGGTGCGCAAGTTTTTGGTTTCTTAATTCATCTTTATGA
>CAWUPE010000329.1:0-5000 GCA_963924145.1 Pyrausta purpuralis
TTTGATTTTGTTAGGTTCAGAAGAAACATTCCAGAAATAATCCAAAATCTTTAAAAAAACACCCTTAGGTAACCGAAGGTTAGGTCGGATTAGGTTAGGTTTGATTTTGTTAGGTTCAGAAGAAACATTCCAGAAATAATCCAAAATCTTTAAAAAACACCCTTAGGTAACCGAAGGTTAGGTCGGATTAGGTTAGGTTTGATTTTGTTAGGTTCAGAAGAAACATTCCAGAAATAATCCAAAATCTTAAAAAAAACACCCTTAAGTAACCGAAGGTTAGGTTAGATTAGGTTAGGTTTGATTTTGTTAGGTTCAGAAGAAACATTCCAGAAATAATCCAAAATCTTAAAAAAAACACCCTTAGGTAACCGAAGGTTAGGTTAGATTAGGTTAGGTTTGATTTTGCTAGGTTCAGAAGAAACATTCCAGAAATAATCCAAAATCTTAAAAAAAAACACCCTTAGGTAACCGAAGGTTAGGTTAGATTAGGTTAAGTTTGATTTTGTTAGGTTCCGAAGAAAGATTCCAGAAAGATTTCAAAAACTAACAAAAAAATCCATTTAGGTAACCGAAGGTTAGGTCAGATTAGGTTAGGTTTGATTTTGTTAGGTTCAGAAGGAACATTCCAGAAATAATCCAAAATCTTTAAAAAAACACCCTTAGGTAACCGAAGGTTAGGTCGGATTAGGTTAGGTTTGATTTTGTTAGGTTCAGAAGAAACATTCCAGAAATAATCCAAAATCTTAAAAAAACACCCTTAGGTAACCGAAGGTTAGGTCGGATTAGGTTAGGTTTGATTTTGTTAGGTTCAGAAGAAACATTCCAGAAATAATCAAAAAAAGTAAAAAAAAAACAAAAAAAAACACAGGTAACCCACGGTCAGGTTAATTTTTTTTAGGTTCCAATGGAAGATTCTACAAACTAATAATAACAATAGTTTAAAAAACTATCATGTTTGTCGTATCAAATTCAGCAAACCCTTTCATTTAATACCCATATAATGGGGGTGTATTTCAAATAGCAAATTCGATCTCCTTAGTGTCCGCCATGTTGGATTTAAGTCACGTGACTATTTTTGTCGCATTCCTGAGAGCAAACCCTTTCATTTGATACTCATATAATGGGTTTTTACCCATTTCCAATAGCCTGTGAGGCCGCCATATTGGTTTTGTAATGACGTTTCTTAGCTTGTCATGTATTGTCATCAAAAGTCAGAGCGTGTGCAAAATTTCATCCTAATCGAAGACCGAAAAGTGGGTCAAAATAAGCGTGTTAAATAATAAATAAAATATTGGGAGATCAAGTCCATCCAACAAACTTATTAAGAGTAACGTACAAATAGAACAAAATATATACTACAGTACAAAACAAAATTTGAACCCAAAGGAAATCAAACAATATGAAACAGTCCATAACAACTACTTGACTAAAATAACAAACCAACCGGACAAACTTTATACCCTATTATATGTATTTAAGTGTTTATGTCTGTTAAAATACCTACAAACAGTTAACAAATATTGTATTTGTATCGATTTGATACCGTTGCTCTGCATTCATCGAGCAGTGTAACATGTATCAGAGACGGATAACCAAAACCTGAATATTAATAATTTTATCGGATAAAATTATTACAATATACTTATTATTATTATTATTGTATTGCATTGCATTTCATCAATAAGTACCTCCTATCTACATACATTATGTAGGTACCTAATTTATGTAAATTTTTGCACTAACCAAGGAATTTTCAAAAAGAAAAGGCACATTCAAATTTCTTTAAAACCACTAAATCACACCTCGCCCGCCGTGTACCGTGTACCCCACCCTCCCGGCCCTTCCCCGTGTGGCCATCGTATAAGGGGATATGAAAAAAATATTATGTAATAGTCTATTAATATGGACGCGCCATATATCCAACACATAATAGGTGGGTGGGTGGGTCAGTTAGCAGGGGCGTGGCATTCCATATAGGCAGTAAAAAAGTGCCTACCTCGTCATTATAATGCCAAATCAATATTACAATATATCTCTATAAACTAAGCTAGAAATTTAAAGCATTTTTATTATCAACTTACATACATTAAGTATTAACGCGCTCAACTAATAAACGAAAATATTAAAAACACTATTGCAATTGCGCCTCATACCTACAATGTCAGTGAGGATATAAACCAGAAAAAATTGAAAATGACGCCCTGTTCATACAAATCAAAAGGTGACAGGACTGACAGGTGATATTCGCATCATATACCCATAAAGTAGGCATACATACATACATACATACATACATACATACATACATACATACATACATACATACATACTAGCAATACTTTAGTCTAGTAGGCGCGTCGTTGCTGTTTCCTGCGCTTTTTACCTATTTAGTAAACTAAAATAAATCATAAACTAATATTATTATGAATGCTGGAAATTCCGTCATTTTATTTAATAATACTTTTAAAATTGTAAGTAGGTCAAGAGAGCTTAAGTTTTGGTTTCAAAGTACAGCAAACATTCCTTGAAAAGTTTGCGGCAGCCATTTTTTTTTTCTTCTATGGAGTTCTTGTTTTGCTTTTCGCTACCTTCCCGCTAGTGTTAGAAATGTTAAATTTCAAGTAAACATTTGTATTTTGATTGAATGAAAGTGTTTTATGGGTTTGTTTTGCATTAGAAACTATAATGAAATTGCAGTGTTCCTTTCAGTGCTCCATAAAAGTTATGTCGTGTGTGATGTGTGAAGATTCGTTTTGTTTTAAAAGTTTTAACTGTGCGCTGATCCCCTAACTAGCCACTATATGGGTATCAGTTAAATGGCATGTCATTGTAAATTCATCCATTTCCTTGATACTTGTGTGTGAGGTGCTAAACTAAATCGACGCAAACACAGCTTGTATGCTCCGTTCATAAATTGCACAGAAAAAAAAAACAAAATAATGAAGTTACTATTTGCTATTATTTCACTGTCATTTACATATAGCTCCTCTTTACTAGACACAAAATCTGAGAGTATAAAGTAAATAAACATCAGGTTGTGGTAGTAAGTAGTAAGGTACTATACCTACTTCATTGCTCTATAATGTACAATAATATTAAAGGTTTTATTTATAATTAAGGCAATGTGCAAACGGATCATTATGGACCCTATTTGGGCGCTGCAAAACAAGTGCTACATAGAGAGATAAAGCTTTACTATACAATATGAATTAGGAAAACAAAAATGAAAAAAAAAAAACAAAAAAACATAATCTATGTATTCATCATTGATGCTATAATAGGATTTGGAAATAAGTGATCGTTTCAATGTTTATAGAAAAGTGTTATTGTTACTTTCTTGAGTTAAAATAATCGGATAATTTATTATATACTCTTATTTTATGGACATGTTGAAATGTGCTCAATGAACTTATTTGAAGCCGGCAAGTTGGTATTGTTAGTTTGTTATGATTACGGAGAGAATATTCATTACATTTTTATCTATGTTTAATGTAGGAAATTACCTACTAATTTAATTAATTACTTACTTACTTACTTACTTACTTACTTACTTACTTACTTACTAACTAACTAACTAATTCACTAACTCACACACTCAGGTCAGGCAGGGGTAGTCGGAGGATGTGATTATTATTATTATTAATGTTCTTGTTAATTACCTGCGAACAAAGAAATTGCGTAAATGTTAGTATTTGTTTAATAATATTTAATATTTAAATTATGTTAAAAAATTAAGAATGCCGAAGAACCATATGCTATTTATTATGTTGTTTACATTTACTTACTGAACATTAAAATTATTTCGTTAGCTAAGAAGAAGAGCAAACACGGCAGATAGGATAGGTAAACTAAAACGAAATTTAAACATTTGGAGTCAAAAAGAATATTGTCGTTAAATATTTATAAGCTTTTTATTTATGTTGAGTGTAACAGTTTGTGATATGAGCGAGCTAAGGTTGTTTATAAGGGAAATTTAAAGTACGAACGAAACAAACCACATGAAAGTTGTTCTTAACATTGATTCATACAAAATAATATAATGTTATAGTAATGTAATAATATTATTTACGTACGGAGGTAATTTATTAATAATACCTACACGGTCGCGAAAGTTATTGAAGTTGTTTGTTTTTATTTATTTATTTTATTAAAATAAAATTTAATAAGTAAAAACACATTGTGATTATTATTCAATAAAACTAGTTTTCGCTGCTATTACATGTAACAATGTGCAAAAAAAAAAAAGTGTACCGGAGAATTGTGCAAAAGCAAAAGTAAATATTCCCCCGCGATGCGTTTCAAACAATATAACGATCATTCCATAGATTAAAAACAAACTTTCCATCGATATGACATTTACAAAATTTAATACAAACCTTCCATCGCGATGTGTTTGAAAAAACAAAAAGATATTGTTTAGACGATATTGAATACAAGCCTTCCACTGCGATGTTATTTAAAAACTTTAAAAACGATCGTCCTCGGACGAATCACCTGGCGTAGGGCTGAGTCTCAACAGATCGCAGCACGACGCTGCTCTACCGAGCACAACACCCCGCCAGGAACGTAAGTCGTCTACAGACTATTCCGAGCCCCGACATCGAACTGAGGTAAATTCGAACCTTCAGAGCCGTGGTGCACGTGTTAAACCGACCGCACCGATCTCTGCGATTCAAATGGGCTTCGACGTCGCACCTTACGATGTAAAGCGCGACTAGTAAAGTCACATTGTTTAGAGCCTCCCGACTCTCGGGGCTCCACAGTGAGCATATCCTTGCCGGATTCGGCTAGGCTGGCTTCGGCCTTAGAGGCGTTCAGGCATAATCCCGCGGATGGTAGCTTCGCACCACCGGCCGCTCGGCCGAGTGCATGAACCAAATGTCCGAAACTGCGGTTCCTCTCGTACTGAGCAGTATTACTATCGCAACGACAAGCCATCAGTAGGGTAAAACTAACCTGTCTCACGACGGTCTAAACCCAGCTCACGTTCCCTTTTGATG
>CAWUPE010000329.1:10000-17500 GCA_963924145.1 Pyrausta purpuralis
AAGCTGCCCGCCGAGCCATTGTAATAACGTCGGCGGATCGCTAGATGACATATTTACGGTTAGAACTAGGGCGGTATCTAATCGCCTTCGAACCTCTAACTTTCGTTCTTGATTGATGAAAACACCTTTGGCAAATGCTTTCGCTGATGTTCGTCTTGCGACGATCCAAGAATTTCACCTCTAACGTCGCAATACGAATGCCCCCAGTTATCCCTATTAATCATTACCTCGGAGTTCTGAAAACCAACAAAATAGAACCGAGATCATATTCTATTATTCCATGCACGAAATATTCAAGCAGCATTTTGAGCCCGCTTTGAGCACTCTAATTTGTTCAAAGTAAAGTTGTCGGCCCATCTCGACACTCAATGAAGAGCACCGCGATAGGATTTTGATATTGAACCGACGTTTGACCGTCGGCTCACCGACGATATGCTCCGCAAACGTGTCAGTATCACCGCGGATGCGGTGCACCGACAGCGCGGCGCACAAATGCAACTACGAGCTTTTTAACCGCAACAATTTTAGTATACGCTATTGGAGCTGGAATTACCGCGGCTGCTGGCACCAGACTTGCCCTCCAATTGTTCCTCGTTAAAATATTTAAAGTGTACTCATTCCGATTACGAGGCCTCGTAAGAGTCCCGTATCGTTATTTTTCGTCACTACCTCCCCGTGCCGGGAGTGGGTAATTTGCGCGCCTGCTGCCTTCCTTGGATGTGGTAGCCGTTTCTCAGGCTCCCTCTCCGGAATCGAACCCTGATTCCCCGTTACCCGTGACAACCATGGTAGTCGCAGAAACTACCATCGAAAGTTGATAAGGCAGACATTTGAAAGATGCGTCGCCGGTACTGGACCGTGCGATCGGCAAAAGTTATCCAGATTCATCAAAATTAACGACTTCGAACGCGAGGCCCTCCGTCGATTGGTTTTGATCTAATAAAAGCACTCATCCCATCACTGGTCAGAGTTCTGATTGCATGTATTAGCTCTAGAATTACCACAGTTATCCAAGTAACTGAGTAAGATCTAAGGAACCAAAACTGATATATTGAGCCATTCGCGGTATCGCCTTAATACGGCTTGCACTGAGACATGCATGGCTTAATCTTTGAGACAAGCATATAACTACTGGCAGGATCAACCAGGGAGCTTACACATGATAAAAGTAGAAAAAAAAAAACACGCGACGCGTGTTACTCTCTCTACTCTGTTCTGTGTCTTGCGCCCGATTCGACGTTTTACCGTCGGATATCGAGGCGTGACTATATTGGTCATAATATATCGGTGTGTCGCACGCTGTACGCGATCTGTGTCGTCTCCGATCAGATCGCGAACAAGGGCACTTAGCGCTCCAAATGAAGGAGGCGCCCACACTGAAGGTTCGCACAGATCACTTTTCACTTTTATGTAAAAAAACTCTTCCAACTGACGTTTTGTACACATTAGCGACAAACAGCCCGGAGCAAGAGAGATCCCGAACCAGACCAGAAAAATATGTATGACGCTCCTCCGTCAGTGTTGTTGAAAATTGACGAGGACGCATAACCGTCCATCGGCGCTTTTCAGACACAACACTGATAGAATTGCATCGGACCAAAGTGTTACACACATACGCATGGAACACAATATAGGCCTTGAGTGAGACCGTTTCTACGAAATCCATATATACAATAACGGATCCGTCGATCTACAAAGTTTAACAAAGACAGCGCCGCCGCGACTCTACCGCGCTCACACGCACACATAACAAACAAGTGGTGCGACGCGCCTGAAGAGACGACGATGCCAGCTAGAGTACTCAACGAACGGCGGTTAAACGGAAGGGCGCGCGCGCGCGCTCACGCGCCTTCCCGCCCGCTCTTTGCCTTTCCTCCGAACGACACTTCGCTGTCGTGCGCACGCGCAATGCGCGCCCACAGCGCCGCGGAGTGTGTTTGCACGCCCCTCTCGCCACGGATTGATACTAACAAACGCGTTGCTGCGCTCTTCGTTTCAATTCTGTCACGAGTGGACAAGCGACCGACTCCAATGTCGAAAAATTCTGAACGCGCAATATCGTGCGCGCGACGCGGCGGGCGTAAAATAAGTTATTTTTTTGGGTTGGGAAAAAAAACCCATGGTTAGGTTAGGTTAGGTTAGGTTAGGTTAGAGAGATTCCAAAAACTAAAAAAAAAAAACCCTTATGTTAGGTTAGATTCGGTTAGGTTTCATTTTGTTAGGTTCAGATGAAAGATTCCAAAAACTAACAAAAAAATCCATTTAGGTAACCGAAGGTTAGGTTAGATTAGGTTAGGTTTGATTTTGTTAGGTTCAGAAGAAACATTCCAGAAATAATCCAAAATCTTAAAAAAACACCCTTAAGTAACCGAAGGTTAGGTTAGATTAGGTTAGGTTTGATTTTGTTAGGTTCAGAAGAAACATTCCAGAAATAATCCAAAATCTTAAAAAAAAAAACACCCTTAAGTAACCGAAGGTTAGGTTAGATTAGGTTAGGTTTGATTTTGTTAGGTTCAGAAGAAACATTCCAGAAATAATCCAAAATCTTAAAAAAAACACCCTTAGGTAACCGAAGGTTAGGTTAGATTAGGTTAGGTTTGATTTTGCTAGGTTCAGAAGAAACATTCCAGAAATAATCCAAAATCTTAAAAAAAAACACCCTTAGGTAACCGAAGGTTAGGTCAGATTAGGTTAGGTTTGATTTTGTTAGGTTCAGAAGGAACATTCCAGAAATAATCCAAAATCTTTAAAAAAACACCCTTAGGTAACCGAAGGTTTGGTCGGATTAGGTTAGGTTTGATTTTGTTAGGTTCAGAAGAAACATTCCAGAAATAATCCAAAATCTTTAAAAAAACACCCTTAGGTAACCGAAGGTTAGGTCGGATTAGGTTAGGTTTGATTTTGTTAGGTTCAGAAGAAACATTCCAGAAATAATCCAAAATCTTTAAAAAAACACCCTTAGGTAACCGAAGGTTAGGTCGGATTAGGTTAGGTTTGATTTTGTTAGGTTCAGAAGAAACATTCCAGAAATAATCCAAAATCTTAAAAAAAAACACCCTTAAGTAACCGAAGGTTAGGTTAGATTAGGTTAGGTTTGATTTTGTTAGGTTCAGAAGAAACATTCCAGAAATAATCCAAAATCTTAAAAAAAACACCCTTAGGTAACCGAAGGTTAGGTTAGATTAGGTTAGGTTTGATTTTGCTAGGTTCAGAAGAAACATTCCAGAAATAATCCAAAATCTTAAAAAAAAACACCCTTAGGTAACCGAAGGTTAGGTTAGATTAGGTTAAGTTTGATTTTGTTAGGTTCCGAAGAAAGATTCCAGAAAGATTTCAAAAACTAACAAAAAAATCCATTTAGGTAACCGAAGGTTAGGTCAGATTAGGTTAGGTTTGATTTTGTTAGGTTCAGAAGGAACATTCCAGAAATAATCCAAAATCTTTAAAAAAACACCCTTAGGTAACCGAAGGTTAGGTCGGATTAGGTTAGGTTTGATTTTGTTAGGTTCAGAAGAAACATTCCAGAAATAATCCAAAATCTTTAAAAAAACACCCTTAGGTAACCGAAGGTTAGGTCGGATTAGGTTAGGTTTGATTTTGTTAGGTTCAGAAGAAACATTCCAGAAATAATCCAAAATCTTAAAAAAAAACACCCTTAAGTAACCGAAGGTTAGGTTAGATTAGGTTAGGTTTGATTTTGTTAGGTTCAGAAGAAACATTCCAGAAATAATCCAAAATCTTAAAAAAAACACCCTTAGGTAACCGAAGGTTAGGTTAGATTAGGTTAGGTTTGATTTTGCTAGGTTCAGAAGAAACATTCCAGAAATAATCCAAAATCTTAAAAAAAAACACCCTTAGGTAACCGAAGGTTAGGTTAGATTAGGTTAAGTTTGATTTTGTTAGGTTCCGAAGAAAGATTCCAGAAAGATTTCAAAAACTAACAAAAAAATCCATTTAGGTAACCGAAGGTTAGGTCAGATTAGGTTAGGTTTGATTTTGTTAGGTTCAGAAGGAACATTCCAGAAATAATCCAAAATCTTTAAAAAAACACCCTTAGGTAACCGAAGGTTAGGTCGGATTAGGTTAGGTTTGATTTTGTTAGGTTCAGAAGAAACATTCCAGAAATAATCCAAAATCTTTAAAAAAACACCCTTAGGTAACCGAAGGTTAGGTCGGATTAGGTTAGGTTTGATTTTGTTAGGTTCAGAAGAAACATTCCAGAAATAATCAAAAAAAGTAAAAAAAAAACAAAAAAAAAACACAGGTAACCCACGGTCAGGTTAATTTTTTTTAGGTTCCAATGGAAGATTCTACAAACTAATAATAACAATAGTTTAAAAAACTATCATGTTTGTCGTATCAAATTCAGCAAACCCTTTCATTTAATACCCATATAATGGGGGTGTATTTCAAATAGCAAATTCGATCTCCTTAGTGTCCGCCATGTTGGATTTAAGTCACGTGACTATTTTTGTCGCATTCCTGAGAGCAAACCCTTTCATTTGATACTCATATAATGGGTTTTTACCCATTTCCAATAGCCTGTGAGGCCGCCATATTGGTTTTGTAATGACGTTTCTTAGCTTGTCATGTATTGTCATCAAAAGTCAGAGCGTGTGCAAAATTTCATCCTAATCGAAGACCGAAAAGTGGGTCAAAATAAGCGTGTTAAATAATAAATAAAATATTGGGAGATCAAGTCCATCCAACAAACTTATTAAGAGTAACGTACAAATAGAACAAAATATATACTACAGTACAAAACAAAATTTGAACCCAAAGGAAATCAAACAATATGAAACAGTCCATAACAACTACTTGACTAAAATAACAAACCAACCGGACAAACTTTATACCCTATTATATGTATTTAAGTGTTTATGTCTGTTAAAATACCTACAAACAGTTAACAAATATTGTATTTGTATCGATTTGATACCGTTGCTCTGCATTCATCGAGCAGTGTAACATGTATCAGAGACGGATAACCAAAACCTGAATATTAATAATTTTATCGGATAAAATTATTACAATATACTTATTATTATTATTATTGTATTGCATTGCATTTCATCAATAAGTACCTCCTATCTACATACATTATGTAGGTACCTAATTTATGTAAATTTTTGCACTAACCAAGGAATTTTCAAAAAGAAAAAGGCACATTCAAATTTCTTTAAAACCACTAAATCACACCTCGCCCGCCGTGTACCGTGTACCCCACCCTCCCGGCCCTTCCCCGTGTGGCCATCGTATAAGGGGATATGAAAAAAATATTATGTAATAGTCTATTAATATGGACGCGCCATATATCCAACACATAATAGGTGGGTGGGTGGGTCAGTTAGCAGGGGCGTGGCATTCCATATAGGCAGTAAAAAAGTGCCTACCTCGTCATTATAATGCCAAATCAATATTACAATATATCTCTATAAACTAAGCTAGAAATTTAAAGCATTTTTATTATCAACTTACATACATTAAGTATTAACGCGCTCAACTAATAAACGAAAATATTAAAAACACTATTGCAATTGCGCCTCATACCTACAATGTCAGTGAGGATATAAACCAGAAAAAATTGAAAATGACGCCCTGTTCATACAAATCAAAAGGTGACAGGACTGACAGGTGATATTCGCATCATATACCCATAAAGTAGGCATACATACATACATACATACATACATACATACATACATACATACATACATACATACATACTAGCAATACTTTAGTCTAGTAGGCGCGTCGTTGCTGTTTCCTGCGCTTTTTACCTATTTAGTAAACTAAAATAAATCATAAACTAATATTATTATGAATGCTGGAAATTCCGTCATTTTATTTAATAATACTTTTAAAATTGTAAGTAGGTCAAGAGAGCTTAAGTTTTGGTTTCAAAGTACAGCAAACATTCCTTGAAAAGTTTGCGGCAGCCATTTTTTTTTTCTTCTATGGAGTTCTTGTTTTGCTTTTCGCTACCTTCCCGCTAGTGTTAGAAATGTTAAATTTCAAGTAAACATTTGTATTTTGATTGAATGAAAGTGTTTTATGGGTTTGTTTTGCATTAGAAACTATAATGAAATTGCAGTGTTCCTTTCAGTGCTCCATAAAAGTTATGTCGTGTGTGATGTGTGAAGATTCGTTTTGTTTTAAAAGTTTTAACTGTGCGCTGATCCCCTAACTAGCCACTATATGGGTATCAGTTAAATGGCATGTCATTGTAAATTCATCCATTTCCTTGATACTTGTGTGTGAGGTGCTAAACTAAATCGACGCAAACACAGCTTGTATGCTCCGTTCATAAATTGCACAGAAAAAAAAAACAAAATAATGAAGTTACTATTTGCTATTATTTCACTGTCATTTACATATAGCTCCTCTTTACTAGACACAAAATCTGAGAGTATAAAGTAAATAAACATCAGGTTGTGGTAGTAAGTAGTAAGGTACTATACCTACTTCATTGCTCTATAATGTACAATAATATTAAAGGTTTTATTTATAATTAAGGCAATGTGCAAACGGATCATTATGGACCCTATTTGGGCGCTGCAAAACAAGTGCTACATAGAGAGATAAAGCTTTACTATACAATATGAATTAGGAAAACAAAAATGAAAAAAAAAAAACAAAAAAACATAATCTATGTATTCATCATTGATGCTATAATAGGATTTGGAAATAAGTGATCGTTTCAATGTTTATAGAAAAGTGTTATTGTTACTTTCTTGAGTTAAAATAATCGGATAATTTATTATATACTCTTATTTTATGGACATGTTGAAATGTGCTCAATGAACTTATTTGAAGCCGGCAAGTTGGTATTGTTAGTTTGTTATGATTACGGAGAGAATATTCATTACATTTTTATCTATGTTTAATGTAGGAAATTACCTACTAATTTAATTAATTACTTACTTACTTACTTACTTACTTACTTACTTACTTACTTACTAACTAACTAACTAATTCACTAACTCACACACTCAGGTCAGGCAGGGGTAGTCGGAGGATGTGATTATTATTATTATTAATGTTCTTGTTAATTACCTGCGAACAAAGAAATTGCGTAAATGTTAGTATTTGTTTAATAATATTTAATATTTAAATTATGTTAAAAAATTAAGAATGCCGAAGAACCATATGCTATTTATTATGTTGTTTACATTTACTTACTGAACATTAAAATTATTTCGTTAGCTAAGAAGAAGAGCAAACACGGCAGATAGGATAGGTAAACTAAAACGAAATTTAAACATTTGGAGTCAAAAAGAATATTGTCGTTAAATATTTATAAGCTTTTTATTTATGTTGAGTGTAACAGTTTGTGATATGAGCGAGCTAAGGTTGTTTATAAGGGAAATTTAAAGTACGAACGAAACAAACCACATGAAAGTTGTTCTTAACATTGATTCATACAAAATAATATAATGTTATAGTAATGTAATAATATTATTTACGTACGGAGGTAATTTATTAATAATACCTACACGG
>CAWUPE010000330.1:5000-7500 GCA_963924145.1 Pyrausta purpuralis
AGGAGAGACTTAAAGGCGCAGCAAACAGTCTCCGATTCGAGGAGATGAAAAATCAAGACCCGATGGTTATCCTTAGTAATGTCATCTCTAGCCACAGCGACGAAGATCTGCTGAAGGCACTAAGGAACCAGAATGGTGTGGTTTTTCGTGGCCTCGGAGAACAGGAGAACCGAGTTGAGATTAAGTTTAGGCGCAAAGCTAGAAATCCACTTCTGAACCACGTTGTTTGAGAGTATCTCCGCAGGTGTACAACCGGCTCATTGACCGAGGTGCAGTTCATATCGATATGCAGAGAGTGCGAGTAGCTGACCAATCGCCGTTAGTACAGTGTTCGATGTGTCTGGCTTATGGGCATGGTAGGCGCTTCTGCACACAAACTACACCTAAGTGCACGCACTGCGGAGGCCCTCACATGAGGACTGAGTGTGCCGATTGGCTGGCAGCCGCAGCACCTAGCTGCTGTAACTGCGTTTCAGCAAACTTGAACACACGGCTCACAACGCGTTCAGCTCAGAATGCCCGGTGCGTAGGAGGTGGGAGGCACTGGCTAGAGCTAAAGTCCAGTATTGCTGAAGTGGTTTTAACGCGTTCAGGGGCAGGCGCCCCAACCAGATGTTATGCAGTGGCCCAGGCGAACCTCCAGCGCAAACAGCTTGCTTTGACCGAGCTCATGGCGGAGGCCAGCAAACGCAAACTCGCGTTTGCGCTAGTCCAGGAGCCTTATGTGGGTAGGGAGAGAAGGATGAAGGACTACCGTGGGGCGAGAGTCTTCCAAAGCACTGCAGTAGGAGATGGGACTGTAAAGGCAGCTATAGTCGTCTTTGATGACGACCTTGATGTCATACAGTGCCCGAAACTCACTAGCGACAACATAGTCGCAGTGAGGATCCGAACCAGTGCCTGGGAAATCGCGGCGGTATCCTTCTACTTTGAACCGGACCCGGAACCCATAGGGCCATACTTGGACCGGCTGAAGGAGGTCATTGAGGAGCTGGGCCACGATTACTGCTAATTGGCGGAGACAGTAACGCCAAGAGCACCTGGTGGGGCAGCACGGTAGAGGACCACAGGGGCGAAGCAATGTCCGGGACCCTGGAAGAGTCGGGATTGCAGATACTCAACAGAGGTGATACACCCACGTTTGACACCGTAAGGGGTACCAGGGTGTACACCAGCCATGTTGATATAACAGCCTGTTCAGAGGATCTACTCGAACTTGTCGACAACTGGAGGGTAGACCAGGAGATGGTGAGCTCGGACCACAACGCGATATTGTTCGAAATAAGTCTCCGCAGATCAAAAGGACTGAAGGTCCAGCGAACGACTCGCCTGTACAACACTAAGAAAGCAGATTGGGATCAGTTTAATACCACCTTGACACAAGTAAAGTCCCACAAGAACATCAACCAGCAAAGAATCGAGACCATCACCGATCTAACACAACTGGAACAGCTGGTACGGGACTACACTGACGCAATTACCGAAGCGTGCAAGACAAGCATGCCAGTCAAGAAAAGTACACAAGTACTTAAGATCCCATGGTGGAATGAAGAGCTCACCAGGCTGAAAAAAGTTACCACCACCTTCAGGCGCAAAATCAGGAACGCGGCACCGCACCGCAGAGATATGGTGGTAGCTGAGTATCTTGCAAAAAAAGAAGACTACGAGTGCCAAGCCAAGAAAGCCCAGATTGATAGTTGGAAAGCGTTCTGCACCAAACAAGATCGAGAGGGCCTATGGGAGGGGATTTACAGAGTGATAGGCCAGACCACTAGGAGAACGGAGGACACGACCCTTACCAAAGACGGAGCACACCTCAACCCAACAGAATCGGCGAACCTACTTGCGGAGACGTTCTACCCACAAGACCTGGAGGATTCTGACAACGAACACCATCGCTGGACCAGAGAGGCAGCGAAGAGAGTAAACGAGCGGAACCATGATGAACACCATGACCCGCCGTTTACTCAACTAGAGCTACAGACCGCGATAGGGAGTTTTAATCCAAAGAAGGCCCCAGGGGCGGATGGCTTCACATCAGACATCTGCAGCCGAGCTATCAACCAGGACCCGGACGCTTTCCTTGCCCTGTGCAACAAGTGCTTACAGATAGGGCACTTCCCGGACATCTGGAAGGAGGCCACAGTAGTGGTATTAAGAAAACCGGGCAAGGAAGACTACACGAACCCCAAGGCTTACCGGCCGATTGGTCTTTTGCCGGTCTTGGGGAAGGTCCTGGAGAAGATGTCAGTAGCACGGATCAAATGGCACCTAGTACCGCGGATTAGTACTCGCCAGTACGGATTCATGCCCCAGAGGAGCACCGAGGACGCCCTCTATAATCTAATACACCACATTAAGGGTAAGATTGAGCTGAAGAAGCTGGTAACCCTAGTGTCATTGGATATAGAGGGGGGCCTTCGATAGCGCGTGGGTGGCCAGCAATTAGAATCCGTCTGGCTGAGGAAAAGTGCCCGGTAAACATCAGGAGGCTACTGGA